>JARFJB010000307.1:2032500-2072500 GCA_036346205.1 Vesta saturnalis
GTGTGTGTGTATGTTAGGGTGGGCAGACGGGTGGGAGGGTGGGTACGTGCGTGCGTGCGTGCGTGCGTGTGTGTGTACTCCATAACTTTCGAAGAACTTAACATATCAGCTTGAAATTTCGCACACCTATAGATGTTAACTACCCAAAGCGGCGAATTGTTTTTGAGGTCAATGGGTTATGAGGAAAGGGGTAAAATTAGGGGATAAGTACTCCTTTGCAAATTTTTATTTTTTTATGTATTTTTACTTTTAATATTTAATTAGTAATATAATAGTGAGTATTTTTTATGCCTATAATATTTCTGTACCACAAACAGTTTAAAATATACTTAACTTAACATATTCAAAAATTGAAATGACCATTAGATAGGAAATACAATTTCTCACAAAAAGTGTTTTTGAAATTTTTTCGAAAATTTTGTCATTTTCGAAATATTTACAAAAAAATAGATTTTGATACCCGTCCACACTTAATCATAGCTCTATTCTTCTCTATCAGGAATGTTAATGGTCTAGGCATATGTAGACGCAACCAGGTTTTGGCAATACTATTGTATCACATTTTTCCATTCCATATTTATGGCATTTAAGTTGGTATAAATTAAATTACATTGATCTAATTGTGAGTATTTTTGTCCCTACCATTTTTCTGTACAACAAGCAGTGTAAATTATTATAAGTTTTTGTTATGAACGAATAAGTTCAAAGGTAAATATGTAAATATCATTTTGACAGCATAATTAACATTTTTGATGTGGAAGTATTGATACAATTTGCACCGTTTTTTTACAAAGCTTTCACTATCCTATTTTTCTTTAAACTTAAAATTTTGATATTTTGTTTCTATTTTTAAAGGGTATATGGCTTTTTTCCAAAAGATGTACCCAACGTAGCTATAACACAAGAAGAATATCACTGGGATTCTTTACATTTCGCCGAAAAAATGAAAAGTCCACGTTTTCTTAAATCGCATCTAGCTGCTACAAAGTTACCGATGCAGTTAATAAAAGGAGAGAGAAAGCCAAAGGTAATAAAGCGTGATTTACAATTATTCCTACTAAATCTTTTTTTAGATTATATACATTGCGAGGAACGTGAAAGATGTCTGTGTATCATTTTATCATTATCTAAGCAACTACGACGTAATTTATTGCAGTTTTGAGGACTTCTGCAAAATTTTTCTTAGTGATATAAGTAAGTAAACAAATATAATACCCGGATAAGGTAGCTTTGCATTGTCACCGGGTCATATACTGCTACATGCTTGTGACGGTTTGCAAATGTAGATTTATTAAAATTAAAGCAAATAGTAAAATAAAATAGTAAACAAATTACTGCCTTAATTTTCAGATCCTTTGGGAAGGTATTGGGAATCAGTGTTATATTTTTGGGATCATCGTAATGAAGATAACATCTTATTCATTAAGTATGAAGAAATGAAGGATAATTTATTAGATGTGATTCAGAAAGTAGCCAAATTTCTTAATAAACCTCTAACGAATGAAATGGCGGAAGAATTGAAGCAATGGCTAGACTTTAATTCAATGAAAAATAACCCTGCAGTAAACCATGCGAATGTATATAAAGATAACAATTTCATAAGAAAGGGGAAAATTGGAGAACATAAAAAAGAAATGTCTCCAGAAATGATTAACAAATTTGATTTATGGATTAAAGAAAGCTTGAAAGATTCAGATTATGAATTGTAAATTTTGTTTAGTACTGAATTATTATAGTTTGTACAGTTTTAACTAACAACCAAATTTTTAATTACACTATAATTTCCAAACTTGTTGAAACTTTTTTATAAATTTGAGTTTCGTCAAGTATATTAGAAACTTTTGCAATTTGTTTACGGAGAAATAAATGTCTACTGTTGTTTCGACTTTTTCGTTTCCATACAATTCGCTAGTAGTGAACACGACAGTATAGGTCAAATGCATGTCTAACTCCTTGTTACATGTTTAAACCTCATTCCGGTAGTGATATAGGGTCGGTTGTGACTATAATCAATAAAACATTTAGGTACGGAGGAAATAATTAAAAATTTCTGTAAAATCTATCACATCTACCTGTTAAGGCGATTAATTTGGTCATTGCAATCTCAGATCTCCAATTCTAATGAAATTATAAATAGATAGATCGTTACAAAAACAAAAGCAGCAGCAGTAGTAGTAATAGTAGTAGTAGTAGTAGTAGTAGTAGTAGTAGTAGTAGTAATAGTAGTAGTAGTAGTAGTAGTAGTAGTAGTAGTAGTAGTAGTAGTAGTAGTAGTAGTAGTAGTAGTAGTAGTAGTAGTAGTAGTAGTAGTAGTAGTAGTAGTAGTAGTAGTAGTAGTAGTAGTAGTGGTAATAGTTGTCTAAAAACAGGAAAGATCGGAGCGATAAGGGTAAGATTACATCCTTAGACTCCTTGTAAAATAAGGAATCCTTTGAGATCACACTGATTATCGTACAATCAGTAGTTAATTAAATACCTGGTTGTAAAGATTAACAGCGTTATCTGCCAGCTGACAAACGTCTGGGTCTGCGTCTGCGTCTGCATCTGTGTCTGCGTCTGCATCTGCGTCAGCGTCTGCGTCTGCGTCTGCGTCTGCGTCTGCGTCTGCGTCTACGTCCGCGTCTGCGTCTGCGTCCGCGTTCGCGTCTGCGTCTGCCTGCGTCTGCGTCTACGTCTGCGCCTGCGTTTGCGTCTGCGTCTGCGACTGCGTCTGCGTTTACGTCTGGGTGTGCTTCTGCTTCTGCGTCTACGTCTGCGTCTGCATCTGCGTCTGCGGACACGTCCGTGTCTACCTCTGGGTCTGCTTCTGCGTCTGCGTCTGCATCTCTGTCTGCGTCTGCGTCTGCGTCTGCCACTGCGTCTGCCACTGCGTCTGCGTCTGCGTCTGCGTCTGCGTCTGCGTCTGCGTCTGCGTCTGCGTTTACGTCTGTGTCTGCCACTGCGTCTGCGTCTGTGTCTGCGCGTGCGTCTGCGCCTGCGTTCGCGTCTGCGTCTGAGTTTGCGTATGCGCCTGCTTCTGCGTCTGCGCGTGCGTTTGCGTCTGCGCCTGCGCTCTCGTCAGTAGATATACTATGGCACTTCTTTCCCACTTTTGTCACTAGATTTGTCACCAGATTTGGAAAAAGTCACCAGAAATGTCCCTAGACTTCTAGGTTGGTAACTTTGCCTGTTTCAAGGTCACCGCAGGCTACGTGGTAGGAGAGGTTGGTAACCCTGCCTCTTCAATGTCACCACAGGCTACGTTGTAGGAAAGGTTTTTAATTCCGCTAAGCATTATTCCTCAAGGTCAGTAACTAGAAAAGTCACTAGAAAATCTACTAGATTGTTTTTCAAGGTCATTGAAGCAGATTGTCCACGTCGATTGTAGGTTATCCCACACACTACCTGCATCTATTCCTCTACGTGGTTTCCAAGGTCATCACATTGTCTAAAACTAGGAACAAAGGCGATTTATTGTTTAAGCCGACGATTCAAAGCCTATGCTTATCATTTTCAAGGTCACATCTCCTATAAAAGAACAAAAGCGATTCATTGTTCTGTCGTGATTCCTAAAAATAGATTCTTATCTAGCTACATTTCAATTCTAGGAAATCAAGAACAAAGACGATACATTGTTCAAGCCGACGGTTCAAAGTCTATGCTATGCATACAAGGTCACATTAGAAAAGAATAAAGACGATCCATTGTTCCGTTATAATTTCTAAAAATAGATTGTTATCTAAATACATCTCAATTTTCAAGAACAAACGCGATCCATTGTTCTAACCAACGCTTCAAAGTATATGCTTATAATTTTCAAGGTCACACCTCTGATAAAAGAACAAAGGCGATTCATTGTTTTGGCTGAGTCATAGCTTCTGAAATGCTGAGAAATCAAGAACAAAGACGATGCATTGTTCAGACTGATGCTTCAAGGTCATCTAACAAGTAAAATATTTTTTATAAAACTTATAATTTATTAACCACAATATTCATCTATATATAGAGATAAAAAATCGATTTAAGTAAATATACTTATTATGAGAAGTTTGATGTACTTAACATTTTGTAATACCTTTGCTGGATCATATCTATTTTATTTATTATTTGTTTTTCACATTCAATTTCCTGCAACTGGTTCTCGTTTAATGTGGTCCACGATACATCATCATCTTTCCTAATAGGTATTTTCATCGCTTCATTATAATGTTTAGTAGCCATACATTCAGCTTTCCTTAAAGCCTTCATATCAGGATCTGTGATCCTTTTACTTTGAGACATTGTTCGAGACTTATTACAAACCTAGGTCTCTTAAACTTATATGCAAAAACACAAATTAAAATCTTTTAATTATACAGTTACGTAAATTTCAAGGTCAATTCCGAGAAATTTATTTTCAAGGTTAAAGGTGATCCGAACTTATCCGACCTTACCCGATCTTATCTCTATATAAGTAGATGAAGAACAGACCCACGTCAGTCGATACATTGCAATCGTCACAACAACAAATTACCTAAAGTGAAGAGCAAGTATTATTACTTAATCACCAGTGTGTGCATCATATTTTTTACATTACAATCGTGGCTAGAAGTTTTATTGTAAACCATTGTGAAGAGCAATTTGTTAAAAGTTCATTATTACGTGCGTGCTTTATATTGTTAACTATAAGTATTCCAAGTAGTAGTGAGATGGTTAATTTAACAAGGCGTGTTGTTCCCTTATTGAAAACAAAAAAGGAATTTTCGAGACACATCCGTATAGTTAACACCAATATTAAGCTATTTTAAGATATAATTAAAAATAAAATTTATTATGAGACCAATGAAAGTCTGCTTAAGCTTGAGAGCAATTCAGCATTGCTCAAGTGCTATCTGGTTAGATCGAGACGGTTAAAGAACGCTTCAGAGAAAGTTGGTAGTGGAATTGTCAATAAAAAAGGTATGCATAAGTTACGTTGGTACCCCCTAGACTCATGTTTTAATGGTAGTTTACTTACAGGAATTATAATCAATATGTCAAACATTAAGGACCCTTTGATATTTTTACTAAACATGTATAATAGTTTTGCACGTAAGGTGAAATTAATGTTAAGGCAATCCATGCTAAAGGTGAATGTGGTTTTAGGCTGCAATTTCAAGCAACCCCAAAATCATAGTATTGAGTTGAAGACTTTTGCCACAAAAAATTGCGTTATTGATATTTCAACCAATGTACGTGTCTGATACAATGAAAACGTGTATGATAAGTTACGGATAAAATTAGAGGAGTTTTCCGAAAGGATTCCGGTTGGGCATTACACATTTAAAAGTGAATATTAATAGCTGTCCCATTTAAAGGTGGCCATTCAACCTATGTTAAAGTTCCACGCTTCATAGAAGTAAAGCATGTTGTTGTTAATCTTAAAAATAACGATGAGTATAGCTTCCTGTGGTCTGTTGTTTCGGCATTATATCCTGATTCACAAAAATCAGACCGAACTCCTAGCTATCCTCATTTTCTAGATGTTTTAAATTTTGATTCAATTCACTTCCCCAGCTGGATGATGTAAAAAATTTGAGAAGCTAAACAACCTCGCAATTAATTTGTACTGCATAAATGGTAAAAAAGTTGTACCCTTTGTATTGAGTAATAAGCAAAGCGATCGAGAACCCATAAATATTTTAGTACTTTCTGCTAATGATCAGGCCGGGGATGATACTAACACTGTATACCATTTCACATGGATTAAAAATATGTCAGCTATATTTTCAAAACGGATATCAAAGCATGGTCGTAAGAAAGTAATTTGTAACCGATGTTTGAATCATTTTTCGTCTGATGTAGCTTTAGAAAAACATTTAACATATTGCAGTCAACTTAATCAATGCCCTGCTAGGCTGCCTACCGAAGCAGAAATGAATTTGCAGTTCAAAAATTTCGCGTTCCAAGAAAAGGTGCCATTTGTCATTTATGCCGATTTAGAAAGTACTTTAGAGAATTGTGCAAATGGTATCGAAAGTAATACTCTATTTCACTCCAAACATACACCTTTCAGCGTTGCTTACTATTTGAAGTGTTCATATGATGATTCTTTATCTCGATTTACGCATTATAGAGGAAAGGATTGCATTCAATGGTTTGTTAACGAGCTTCAAAGTATTGCACATTGGGCTACCGAAATAATCAATCAAATAATTCCTATGGGTACTTTAAGTCTCAGTCAGGTTGAGCAATTTGAAAGCACCACGATTTGTCACATTTGACGAAAACCATTTACTACTTCTGATATAAAAGTTAGAGACCATAATCATCTTACAGGAGCATTTCGGGGGGCAGCGCACCAGGCATGTAACCTAAACTATACAGACTCTCACATTCTACCAGTTGTATCCCATAATTTATCAGGTTATGATTATCATTTCATCGTTAGAGAATTGGCTAATGTTCCCGGTTCGATTTGACTACTGCCCATAAACAAAGGCAATGGAAGGCACCAAAATTAAGTTTAGATTTATTGACTCTTTCAGATTTATGAGCAGTAGTATTGAAAAGTTGTCAGACTATTTGGAGGATAGTAAAAAAATTATTACCCGCGCTAGTTGCAACAATGATGAGGAATTTTCTCTAGTAGTTCGCAAAGGTGTTTCTAAACGAGACCACGCTCCCGCCCAAAGAAGCATTTTTCAGTCTTAATAATGAGGGACTCAGTGATGAGAGTTTTGGGCATGCGGTTAACGTTTGAAACAAATTTAGTATTAAATCGTTAGGGGAATACCCGGATTTGTAGCTAAAAATAGACGTTGTACTTTTAGCAGATATTTTCGAGAACTTTCGGCAAACTTGTTTAAGTACTTACGAGCTTGACCCTCTGCACTATTATATAGCTCTCGGTTTAGCATTCGATGCTATGCTTAAAATTACAGAAGTTAGAATTATTTACAGACATTGATATGTTAATGTTTATTGAGGGAGGGATTAGAGGTGGTGTAGCTCAATGTTCAAATTTTGAAGTGGAAGTTTTTGTTTCTGCGCAACTACTTTCATCTTTGATGGATGAAATGAAACTAAACGAATAATTACAACATTTTTATTTATATACTAGACATACAGATTATAATTTTTTCACTTCTCCGGTGAGTGGGTTGTACTGCACAATAGCATCGTGGAGAATAAGACCATAGGCAACGATTCCATTATCGAAAGGTGTTAGAGATTCCATTTCCAATTTGATGTCTACGGTTGAGTTTATTAAGGATTCATTCTGTTTAGAACAGCCCATTACAAATACTGGACATGATTTGAATTCGGTGTAGTTGAACAACGCATCTGTATTATCATAGTAGTCACATCGGAAGTTAAAAAAATTGCGATAAGCATGTATGTATTGGTTAGCACTGAAGTTCAAATGCATTGCTTCATAGGGATAATACTCGGAATTCAGATGTACTTTAAGGTTTCTGATGTTAATGTGATCAAAATTTCAGGCTCTTGCAGACTTTGTGTACCTTTTACCTTGTTGGAATGCAACAATAATCCAGCGTGGTTTTTCCAGTTGCGTTGACGTTTTTATTGGCCATATATCAGAGGTTGCTTGTTTTAAAGCAGGTAATTCATATAACTCCCATTGACGAAATGGAACAGTAATAATAGAATTCTTATTGATTCCTTCAAACAAGTCCAGTTTCGCGGCATCACTAAGGGTTAAGTGTGGTACTTTCCATTGAATTTTATTTAGAGTTATTTCCTTATCAACGTCACCATAGTAGCAGTTTGTATCGCTTGTAGATCGAATTAAAATCAACTCTTGACGCATATTCACGATCACTTGACGATAATCCTCCATTATTCCAAATATACTGTAAAGGATTTTTCGCCATTTCCCTATCGAATTCTACTTGTAATGGTTCATCATTCTTTGGTGACCACCCCAAATGGCTTAATGGTTTGCTCTTGCTTGTCGTATAAGAAACATATCCTTTAAGTGTAGATGTTATGCCTGGATTTCGGCAAACGTCCACTCGTTGACCGCCTAACTCATAACGAATCTCTTCGAAAAGGAAGTTGGGGAAATTATTGTTGCATGATTTTCCTTCATCTTCTTTTTTCAGTTTACCTTCTATGTACAGAAAACTATCATAAGTAGCTGTAATGCGTATTTCTTCGGAAGGTTCATACTTAGAAGAGCCATACAGAAGATAAGCGTGAATATCTGATTTAATTATAGCATCATTAAAATGTACGTTTTGAAAGATGTTTAATGATTCAGTCATTGTGTCTCTGTAGATGTTAACCACAATGAGGGTTGATGACTAATTAAAGATTTACTATAGGGATGATGTCTTTTATATAAATTTCTTCTCAAACCTTTAAATTAATTGTTATTAATTATGCCTTTTACAGCTTGTTTAATTCATATAAATTTTTCAAGTACGCATATCTATCACTATAAATACTTTCATTGTTATACAAAGAAAATCCTTGTTCACATTACATATTATATTTTTAAGTTACATGCACACTTATGAATGCAAACCTATTGTTTTAGCAAAATTCACTGTACATATGGTTATTTATAGTGAAACCTTTTCCTTCATAACACATTTTCATTAAAGCCTATTAATTATTATATTACTAATTATGCAATGTAGTTTTGGGAAGTTTTAAAGTTATTAAAAATAGTTACTTACTACATTTTTAAAGAATGCAGATGCATTGTGTGTTTTATACAAAGAAAATCCCAATTAACTTGAATATTACATTTTTTTACACATTCCTACAAATTTTTAAGAATGCAAATGCATTATTAACAAACAAAGAAAACCCATTGTTCAATAAAACATTGACTTTTTCCACATTACATATTCTAGGTTGCGATGTGTGTAAGCGGAACATATCATTGTGCAAAAGAGATAGACATTAAAGAAGTAAACTTCATTCAAGGTCTCTTACACATAACAAATTTATTTAACATTTCTTAGAGATACATTAATATTTTAATTCTATTAAAATGTACGTTTTGAAACATGTTTAATGGTTTGGTCATTCAGTACTTTCAATCCAATTGATGTTAAAAAGTATTTCTCTGCAGATGTTAACTGCAATGATGGCTGATTGGGATGAAGTCTTTTGTATGAAGATGGAATAGTCCTATGATTAATTCGCAGGCCCATGTTCTTTTAATTCTAAGCGTACCGTGAATGGTTCACTTTCACCAAAGTCTATTAACTCTCCCTTTTGATTTGTCAATTTGATTGTTATATTACTTATTATGTCTGTGTTTACTTCTAAATATTGAGTGTTGGTTGGAATTTTATCCAAACGATAGCCCAAGGGGACGGAAACGTCAATTTCATATATTACCGTTGTAGGTTTACCGTTGTAGGTTTACCGTTTGGAAAAGATCCCTTTATAATGTTGCACTCTACATGTAGATTAGTGTGTTTAATTATTTGGATGTCTAACGCGGATGTATGTAAGATATTCGCTTTTAATATTTTAGGCTCAAAACCGAGCATGCGGCCAATGTATTTTTTTTTTAGTAAAATCGATCTCAAATGAACTGTTTATCTCACACTTAAGCGTATTGTTATTTACCCAAATGACAAATTTTTCTGTGGGTATCTTTGATTTCAAGTAATCACTAATTTCATCTAACCCATAGGCACCGTGTGAAATATTAATCACTCGCAAATGAGGTGAATTTGTTCTAAAATAAAATCTATCGTTGCCCGTATAAATGTTTCTAATGCTGTTGCACCCGTAAAATCCTACCAATCCAACAACGTATTTCTTCTCCTAATCTAGCTCTATCGGTGGGTAGAAGTTGCAGCTAGCTATGTTACCAACACCTTCTAAACTGAATGTTATTGACATAACTGAGAAAATTTAAGGTTATATCGATTAAATATATAGAAATTGTAGGCATAGGTGCCCTCAAATAATGCTATTAAATTCCTGATCTTGATTGTAATTATAATAAATTTTACATCCCCGAAAGTAGTTAATCACTTCAACTGGTGGTCGAAGATTACCGAAACTATCGTAATACCATACCTTTTCACCACGCTTTTGTACCAAACCCAATGTGTACCGGTCTATCTAATGTGATTCCAGATTCATTTTCTATGGTAATTTGGAAGGCTATCGATGCGCAGCCAGCTAAGCACGATTGCTGATAATCCTGCGAATAACGGAATAGAAATGGTACACTCCTTGTTTAGCTAAGGAATTACTCTAGGAACTTTAATGTTTTCTTTCCTCCCAACCCTTTTACTATACGATAGTACTGAGACACCTTAACACATATGGCAACACTGTTGTTTTAACGTCACAAGACCGCCAACGTGGCGGACCGGATTTCCACACTTATTTTTACTGCTTACGGACGTGTTTTTCACTATTTTTACACATCACGTGTGAGACCGTATTTTCAACCCCTGCTGGAATTTTTATCCCTAATTATCTTTTATATACCCTCGTGTAGGACGTGTTTTTCATCCTTATTTTACATACCCACGTGTGAGACCAATTTTTCCACCTATTTTCATCCCTAATTATTTTTGTTATATATACCTGCGTGTGAGGCCGTGTTTTCAACCTTTCTTTTTATCCTAATTATTCTTTACTGCTCACGCACAGCAGCTGCAGCACGTACGCATTGCACACACACACACATCACACACACTACACACAATAGCAAGCACGCACACATGCACGCACGCACACACACACGTCTGCATCTGC
This sequence comes from Vesta saturnalis, assembly GCA_036346205.1. NCBI lineage: Eukaryota > Metazoa > Arthropoda > Insecta > Coleoptera > Lampyridae > Vesta > Vesta saturnalis. The sequence goes on from JARFJB010000307.1 coordinate 2,043,202, forward strand.
GCTTGCGCCTGCGTCTGCGTTTGCGTCTGCGTCTGCGCCTGCGTATGCGTTTGCGTCTGCGTCTGCGTCTACTGAGTCTGCGTATGCGTCTGTGTCCGCGTGTGACTCTACGTCTGCGTCTACAACAGCGCCCGCGTCTGCGCCTACGTCTACGTCTGCGTCTGTCTGCGTCTGCGTCTGCGTCTGCGTCTGCGTCTGCGTCTGCGTCTGCGTACGTCTGCATCTCCGCCTGCGTCTGCGTGTGCGTCTGCGTATGCGTCAGGGTTAGCGTTTGCGTTTGCGTCTGCATCTGAGTCTGCGTCTGCGTCTGCGTCAGTGTCTGCGTCTACGTCTGCGCTTGCGTCTGCGTCGTTGCCTATGCCTATGCCTATGCCTGTGTCTGAATCTGTGTCTGTGTCTGTGTCTGTATCTGTGTCTGTGTCTGTGTCTGTGCCTGTGTCTGCCTCTGTGTCTGTGTCTGTGTCTGTGTCTGTGTCTGTGTCTGTGTCTGTGTCTGTCTGTGTCTGTGACTGTGTCTGTCTGTGCCTGTATCTGTGTCTGTGCCTGTGTCTCTGTCTGTTACTGTGTCTGTGTCTGTGTCTATGTCCGCGGACGCGTCCGCGTCTGCGTCTGCGCCTGCGTCTACGTCTGGGTCTGCGTCTGCGTCTGCGCCTACGCGTGCGTCTTCATCTGCATCTGCGCCTGCGTCTGCGTCTACGTCTGCGTCTGCGTCTGCGTCTGCGTCTGTTGCTGTGTCTGTGTCTGTGTGTGTGTGTGTGTCTGTGACAGTTTCTGCGTCTGCGTCTGTGTCTTCGTCTGTGTCTGTGTCTGTGTCTGTGTCTGTGTCTGTGTCTGTGTCTGTGTCTGTGTCTGTGTCTGTGTCTGTGTCTGTGTCTGTGTCTGTGTCTGTGTCTGTGTCTGTATCTGTGTCTGTGTCTGTGTCTGTGTCTGTGTCTGTGTCTGTGTCTGTGTCTGTGTCTGTGTCTGTGTCTGTGTCTGTGTCCGTGTCCGTATCTGTATCTGTGTCTGTGTCTGTGACTGTGTCTGTCTGTACTTTGTGCCTGTGTCTGTGTCTGCGTCTGTGTCTGTGTTGTGTCGTTGTTTGTGACCTGTGTCTGTGTCTGTGCCTGTGTCTGTGTCTGTGTCTGTATCTGTGTCTGTGCTTGTCTGTGTTCATTGTCTGTGTCTGTGTCTGTGTCTGTGTCTGTGTCTGTGTCTGTATCTGTGTCTGTGTCTGTGGCTGTGTCTGTGTCTGTATTTGTGCCTGTGTCTGTGTCTGCGTCTGTGTCTGTGTGTGTGTCCTTGTTTGTGACTGTGTCTGTGTCTGTGCCTGTGTCCGTTTCTGTGTCTGTGTCTGTGTCTATATTTGTGTGTGTGTGTGTGTGTGTGTGTGTCTGTGTCTTTGTCGTTGGTTGTGTCTGTGTCTGTGTCTGTGTCTGTGTCTGTGTCTGTGTCTGTGTCTGTGTCTGTGTTGTGTCTGTGTCTGTGTCTGTGTCTGTGTCTGTGTCTGTGTCCGTGTCCGTGTGTCTGTGTCTGTGTCTGTGTCTGTGTCTGTGTCTGTGTCTGTGTCTGTGTCTGTGTCTGTGCCTGTGTTTGTGTCTGTGTCTGTGTCTGTATCTGTGGCTGTGTCTGTGTCTGTGTCTGTGTCTGCCTGTGCCTGCCTGTGCCTGTGTCTGTGTCTGTGTCTGTGTCTGTGTCTGTCTGTGCCTGTCTGTGCCTGTATCTGTGTCTGTGCCTGTGTCTCTGTCTGTTACTGTGTCTGTGTCTGTGTCTATGTCCGCGGACGCGTCCGCGTCTGCGCCTGCGTCTACGTCTGGGTCTGCGTCTGCGTCTGCGCCTACGCCTGCGTCTTCATCTGCATCTGCGCCTGCGTCTGCGTCTACGTCTGCGTCTGCGTCTGCGTCTGCGTCTGTTGCTATGTCTGTGTCTGTGTCTGTGTGTGTGTCTGTGACAGTTTCTGCGTCTGCGTCTGTGTCTTCGTCTGTGTCTGTGTCTGTGTCTGTGTCTGTGTCTGTGTCTGTGTCTGGGTCTGTGTCTGTGTCTGGGTCTGTGTCTGTGTCTGTGTCTGTGTCTGTGTCTGTGTCTGTGTCTGTATCTGTGTCTGTGTCTGTGTCTGTGTCTGTGTCTGTGTCTGTGTCTGTGTCTGTGTCTGTGTCTGTGTCTGTGTCCGTGTCCGTATCTGTATCTGTGTCTGTGTCTGTGACTGTGTCTGTGTCTGTATTTGTGCCTGTGTCTGTGTCTGCGTCTGTGTCTGTGTATGTGTCGTTGTTTGTGACTGTGTCTGTGTCTGTGCCTGTGTCTGTGTCTGTGTCTGTATCTGTGTCTGTGTCTGTGTCTGTGTCTGTGTCTGTGTCTGTGTCTGTGTCTGTGTCTGTGTCTGTGTCCGTGTCCGTATCTGTATCTGTGTCTGTGTCTGTGGCTGTGTCTGTGTCTGTATTTGTGCCTGTGTCTGTGTCTGCGTCTGTGTCTGTGTGTGTCGTTGTTTGTGACTGTGTCTGTGTCTGCCTGTGTCCGTTTCTGTGTCTGTGTCTGTGTCTATATTTGTGTGTGTGTGTGTGTGTGTGTGTGTGTGTGTGTGTGTGTGTGTGTGTTTGTCTTTGTTGTTGTGTCTGTGTCTGTGTCTGTGTCTGTGTCTGTGTCTGTGTCTGTGTCTGTGTCTGTGTCTGTGTCTGTGTCTGTGTCTGTGTCTGTGTCTGTGTCTGTGTCCGTGTCCGTGTCCGTGTCTGTGTCTGTGTCTGTGTCTGTGTCTGTGTCTATGTCTGTGTCTGTGTCTGTGCCTGTGTTTGTGTCTGTGTCTGTGTCTGTATCTGTGGCTGTGTCTGTGTCTGTGTCTGCCTGTGCCTGTGTCTGTGTCTGTTGTCTGTGTCTGTGTCTGTGTCTGTATCTGTGTCTGTGTCTGGGTCTGTGTCTATGCCTGTGACTGTGTCTGTGTCTGTGTCTGTGTCTGTGTCTGTGTCTGTGTCTGTAATGTTTCACACTTAAGCGTATCGTTATTTACCCAAATGACAAATTTTTCTGTGGGTATCTTTGATTTCAAGTAATCACTAATTTCATCTAACCCATAGGCACCGTGTAAAATATTAATCACTCGCAAATGAGACGAATTTGTTCTAAAATAAAATCTATCGTTGCCCGTATAAATGTTTCTAATGCTGTTGCACCCGTAAAATCCTACCAATCCAACAACGTATTTCTTCTCCAAATCTAGCTCTATCGGTGGGTAGAAGTTGCAGCTAGCTATGTTACCAACACCTTCTAAACTGAATGTTATTGACATAACTGAGAAAATGTAAGGTTGTATCGATTATTTATATAGAAATTGTAGGCATAGGTGCCCACAAATAATGCTACTAAATTCCTGATCTTGATTGTAATTATAATAAATGTTACATCCCCGAAAGTAGTTAATCACTTCAACTGGTGGTCGAAGATTACCGAAACTATCGTAATACCATACCTTTTCACCACGCTTTTTGTACCAAACCCAATGTGTACCCGGTCTATCTAAGTTGGTGATTCCAGATTCATTTTTCTATGGTAATTTGGGAAGGCTATCCCGATGCGCAGCCAGCTAAAGCACCGATTGCTGATAATCCTGCGAATAACGGAATAAGAAATGGTAAAACACCTCCTTGTTTAGCTAAGGGAATTACTCTAGGAACTTTAATGTTTTTCTTTCCTCCCAACCCTTTTTACTATACGAGTAGTACTGAGACACCTTAACACATATGGCAACACTGCTTGGATTTTAACGTCACAAGACCGCCAACGTGGCGGACCGGACTTTCCACCCTTATTTTTACTCGCTTACGGGTAGGGCGTGTTTTTTCACCCCTATTTTTACACACTCACGTGTGAGACCGTATTTTCAACCCCTGCTGGAATTTTTATCCCTAATTATCTTTTATATACCCTCGTGTAGGACGTGTTTTTTCATCCTTATTTTTACATACCCACGTGTGAGACCGAATTTTTCCACCCTATTTTCATCCCTAATTATTTTTTGTTATATATACCTGCGTGTGAGGCCATGTTTTCAACCCTTTCTTTTTATCCCTAATTATTCTTTACTCGCTCACGCACGCACGCTAGCTCGCACGCACGTACGCACGCACACACACACACCCAAGCACGCACGCACGCACACACACACACACACGCACCCACGTACCCACGCACGCACGCACGCACACACACACGTCTGCATCTGCGTTTGCGCCTGCGTCTGCGTCTGCGTTTGCGTCTGCGTCTGCGCCTGCGTATGCGTTTGCGTCTGCGTCTGCGTCCGCGTCTACGTCTGCGTCTGCGTATGCGTCTGCGTCTACGCCTACGCCTGCGTCTGCATCTGCATCTGCGTCTGCGTCTACGTCTGTGTGTGTGTGTGTGTGTGTGTGCGTGTGCGTGTGCGTGTGCGTGTGCGTGTGCGTGTGCGTGTGTGTGTGCGTGTGTGCGTTTGTGTGTGTGTCTGTGACGGTTTCTGCGTCTATGTCTTCGTCTGTGTCTGTGTCTGTGTCTGTGACTGTGTCTGTGACTGTGTCTGTGTCTGTATTTGTGCCTGTGTCTGTGTCTGTGTCGGTGTTTGTGACTGTGTCTGTGTCTGTGCCTGTGCCTGTGTCCGTTTCTGTGTATGTCTGTGTCTATATCTGTGTGTGTGTGTGTGTGTGTGTGTGTGTGTGTGTGTGTGTGTGTGTGTGTGTGTGTGTGTGTGTGTGTCTGTGTCTGTGTCTTTTTCGTTGGCTGTGTCTGTGTCTGTGTCTGTGTCCGTGTCCGTGTCTGTGTCTGTGTCTGTGTCTGTATCTGTGGCTGTCTGTGTCTGTGTCTGTGTCTGCCTGTGCCTGTGTCTGTATCTGTGTCTGTTGTCTGTGTCTGTGTCTGTGTCTGGGTCTGTGTCTATGCCTGTGACTGTGTCTGTGTGTGTCTGTGTTGTGTCTGTGTTTGTTCTGTTCTTTCTGTGTCTGTGTCTGTGTCTGTGTCTGTGTCTGTGTCTGTTTGTGTCTGTTGTGTCTGTGTTTGTTGTACTGTGTCTCTGGTCTGGTCTGTGTTTTCTGCGTCTGTGTCTGCTGTCTGTTCTGTGTCTGTGCTGTCTGTGTCTGTCGTCTGTTGTCTGTGCCTTGCTGTCGTCTGTGTCTGTGTCTGTGTCTGTGTCTGTTCTTGTCTGTGTTGTGTCTGTGTCTGTGTCTTGTCTGTGTCTGTGTCTGTGTCTGTGTCTGTGTCTGTGTCTGTGTGCTGTGTCTGTTTGTGTGTTTTCTGTGTTCTGCGTCTGTATGTGTCTGTGTCTGGTCTGTGTCTGTGTCTGTGTCTGTGTCTGTGTCTGTCTGTTCTGTCTGTTGTCTGTTGTTTGTGGTCTGTGTCTGTGTCTGTGTCTGTGTCTTGTTGTCTGTGTCTGTGTCTGTGTCTGTGTCTGTGTCTGTGTCTGTGTCTGTGTCTGTGTCTGTGTCTGTGCTGTGTCTGTGCTGTCTGTGTCTGTGTCTGTTCTGTCTGTGTCTGGTCTGTTCCTGTGTCTGGTCTGTGTCTGTGTCTGTCTGTCTGTGTCTGTGTCTGTGTCTGTGTCTGTGTCTGTGTCTGTGTCTGTGTCTGTGTCTGTGTCTGGTCTGTTCTGTCTGGTCTGTGTACTGTGTCTTGTATGCTGTGTTGTGTCTGTGTCTGTGCCTGTGTCTGTGTCTGTTGTCGTGTCGTCTGTGCTGTGTCGTGTCTGTGCCTGTGTCTGTGTCTGTAGCTGTGTCTGGTCTGTGTCGTGTGTCTGTGTCTGTGTCTGTGTCTGTGTTGTTCTGTGTTTGTCTGTGTTGTGTCTGTGTTGTGTGTGTGTGTGTTGTGTTGTGTTGTGTGTGCTGTGTGTGTCTGCCTGCTTGTGTGTGCTGTCGCTGTGTGTGTGTAGTGTGATGTGTCTGGTATGTGTCGTGTTGTGTGTGTTGTCTGTGTGTGTGTGTGCTGTGTGTGTGTGTGCTGGTATGTCGTGTGTGCGCGTGTGTAGTGGTGTCGTGTGTTGTGTGTGTGTGTGTTGTTGTGTGTGTGTGTGTGTGTGTGTGTGTGTGTGTGGTCGTGTGTGTGTGTTGTGTGTGTGTGTGTGTGTGTGTGTGTGTTGTGTGTGTGTGTGTGTGTGTGTGGTGTGTGTTGTGTGTGTTGTGTGTTTGTGTGTTGTGTGTGGTGTGTGTGTGTTGTGTGTGTGTGTGTGTGTGTGTGTGTGTGTGTGTGCGTGTGAGTGTGTGTGTGTGTGCGGTGATGTGCGTGTGTTGTGTGCGTGTTGTGCGTCGTGTGTGTTGTGTGTGCGTGTGTTTGTGTGTTGTGAGTGTGTCGTGTGTATGTGTGTGTGGTTGGGTGGCTGGGAATGGTTAGGTTAGGGAGTAAGATGGTTTGATTTGATTTGAGAACCTAAAATAGCTATAGCATCTAAACTTAGAAATTGTTTGAAAGCGAAATCTTTAGACTACTGTTTATGTAAATTCTTTTCAAGGCTACGTGATCTATGCCGTCAGAATCGCTCGAGCGGTTTGGCGGAATTTTTTTTAAATAATCCGCCTTGCCATTTGTGTTGTTTAGTTTCTTATCTCATGTTTTGATTTATTTCGTTTCGTGCGTCGATTGTATTACGTGTTTACATAATAGATTTAGATGAGGCTAGTGATTCTGAAAGCGATGTTGATATGAGTATAAGTATAATTTAGTTTAATACCATTTAACATTACGTCTTAGTCTATAATTGATTCTGATTACATTAATGTTTTAGAATTTTAGTTCTAAGTGATTTTGTAAACACCTTCACCAATATGTTTTTTTTAATGTAATCATTGATAAATTGTTTGTAAAAGAATGGCTATTATTTTAATAGTTTTAAAGAATTAATTATAAAATAGAACTGTCGGGAGACAGAAACCGAAGTTTCGCCTACGATCCATGTATATTCGTATGGTCGGTTTTCATAAGTCTGGGTCATTTATTAGTATCTTGATACAAAATTATTGGTGTCTTTTAGTTCTGATTGTGAATTTATCCACATAAGTTTGAAAAAACAGAAAGAGCTTTAATAACTTAACCTTTCTATTGAATGTTAAACGTAAACAAACATTTGACAACACTGTTTAAATTTTACGTCATGCACGTCACGTGCAATTGAAAAAATTTAACGTAGACTAACTATACTATGGTTTTTGGTGGTTGTGCAACTGCGGATTAAGAAGTAAGACAGGCGGAATCTATTTTGTGTTTGCATTACCTCGAAAGCCAGAAAAGTTATTAAAAATTGATATTTTGGGATCCAGGACCTAAACATTTAGATCCGGGCAAGATTAGATTGAATCGCACTCTGACAAGCAAAAATGGAATTTTTTTATCTAATCTTGTTTAAGTAATCGATTACATAAATGTATTATTACAGCTTATCTTCGTGAATGCAATAATAATTATTTTGTAGCATAAACTTTCCACAATACATGTTAACTTCTTAGAATATTATGTGATTTTAAGGACTAAAGGTCGTATATGTAAGTTGGTACGTATTTAGATAATGCTGATTAATTTTATTGTACTTTTGATAAAAACAATTATTATTCTAAACTTTTCTGATACTGCCATAAATTAGTATTCTGTGCGTTACTCTACAATGTAAGTATAATATAGCTTCATTTAAGTAAAGAAATTTAAAAAATATTCTATAAAATTAAATAATTTAGGTATTACGCCCTAAGTCTCCTTACCTGATTACACAAAAATTTCCACATACTTCTTTTATTATACTTTCTAATTTTTTCATTATTCCCAAATTAAAAATAAAAAATATATCACTATGGGCCAGTTGTTCAATAGTGGTTTAAATGGTAATCGGCAGATTATGTTAATCCGTGGTTTTAACTTTCGAGCGTTGTTCAATTTCATTTTAACTGTAGTTTAGTTATTCCATGTTTAATGTAGGTTGGTAGTGATAAAATCACTGTAGCTGTCAAACATCAACAGAATTCACTAAATGTAACTAGATTTAGCATATGTTCAGGTTGGTCATTTTGACAAACGACTATTCATACTCCGTCACAATTCGTCCTCGATGCGAGCGCATCATCTTGTATACATACTTCATTTGGTAAATTCAAATGTAATCAATGAAATATCTAAGAAAACATCTAATGATACTTACTTCAAATACTCAAGTTTACAAATGTGATCAATGTGATTATACAACAGTCAAGGTCAATTTAAAACAACATTCAATTGCTACACGCTTTAAGTGCTAATCAATAAGTCATCAAGTGGGATATAAAACTAACATCAATTAAAGCACACTTTAAATATTAATTACAAATGTGGTCATTGTGACTATTCAACAAAAGTGAAGCACAATTTAAAAGTTCATTACGATCAACGTGATTGTTCATCAAAATGGAAGCACTATTTAATAACTGCGGCCCCAATATTTGAAATTTGAATTAAGTACAGACCATATTTACATACGGTCTGTTAAACATATTACATTTAATCTCATTTTTTTTTCTTTAATTATTATTGTATTTGTAAAGCCTGCATTAATTAACATTTCTGATTAAAGCACTAATTGGCACATCATCTATGTTGGACATGCCTTCAACTTTTATCTATTGTGATTGTGGAGTATGGTAAATAACACTAAAAAATATAACAAAAAACAAATTTATTTAAGTTTATCAAAAAAAAAGTAAATATAACAAAACATTAAATTTTTTATCCTTATATTAATAATACATTTCTGATTGTACAACATTTACTGTTAGGTCACAGAATAAAATATAATTTTATTATTTTTATTCTGTGGTTAGGTATTGAAACTATTTATGAGACACACTGTAATATTTTGAGTTTCTGAATAAGTTGGCTTTCTAATGGCAGACTTTGGATATCCTTGATGTAGCATAAAATCGCCTTTGAGGTAATATTTTTTTTATTAGCTGGAATTGAGCTTAAAGGCTTGGATGTAATTTGGGATGAACAGGCTTCTAAAGCTTGTAATCTGGGTTTTATTGGTGAAATATATTTTTTTACCACCTCAACTTGAGCCATTGTTTTGATATTTATAAGCAAATCCAAAATCTGCTGTTTTATCCGTTTTACTTCCCTAGTAACGCTAGAATCTCCGTAAACGCCTTTGTTAATTTGGGATTTTAAAAAGTCAGTTTCTATTTTTGTCTCATCAGATAGTATTTCCAAATATGTATTTTCTTCCTACATTGATTGTTGATTTTCCATATCTAAGAAAACATTAAATTAAGTGTCAATATATAAAATAACCTACAGAACCATCCATTTTTCTGCCTTCGTAAAAAACTGTAAATAAATATTAAAATATTGTATTAATAGAGTTTTCCTGCCTAGAAGGTGAATATGTTTGCATATAATACATTTTGTTGATGAGTCAATGCAAGAACAAGAGTATTTATGTAGGCACACATCACATTCCTTGCAGATTAACTGGCATTTCCAATCTAGGTTTACTAATTTTATATGATCTAATATTTAACACACACACACACACACACACACACACACACACACACACACACACACACACACACACACACACACACACACACACACACACACACGCACGACACGCACGCACGCACGCACGCACAACACAACCACGCACACGCACGCACATACACACACGCACGCACGAACGCACACACACACACGCACACACACCAACACACACAATCACACACACACACACACACAAACACACACTCACACACATACACACACACACACAACACAAACAAACACACAACACACACAACACACACACACACACACAAACACAACAATAAACACAAACACAAACAAAAAAAACATAAACACAAACTACAAACACAAACATAACACAAACACAACAACAAACACAAACACAAACATACAAACACAAACACAACACAAACACAAACACAAACACAAACACAAACAACAAACACAAACACAAACATAAACACAAACATAAACACAAACACAAACATAATACACAAAAATATAAATATAAAACAACATAAAACACAAACACAAACACAAACATAAAACACAAACACAAACATCAAACACAAAACAAAACACAAACACAAACACAAAACATACAAACACAAACACAAATATAAACAAAAACTAACTAAACATAAACACAAATCTAAAACATAAACAAACACTAAACACACAACATTAAAACAAACTACAAACACAAACAAAACATAAACACAAACACAAAACACAAACACAAACAAACAAAACTACTAAACACAAACAACACAAAACAACACAACACAAACACAAACACAACACAAACACAAACACACAACAACACAAACACACACACAACACACACACACACACACACACACACACACACACACACACACACACAACACACACACAACACACACAACACACACAAACACACACAAACACACACAAACACACACAACACACACACATATATATATATATATATATATATATATATATATATATATATATATATATATATATATGTAAGACACTTGCGCCGCCATCTTGATTTTGACGTCACAAGAACGCCCACGTAGGAGACCATATTTTCACCCTTATTTTTATGGTTTTTCGAGGCTTTTTCAACCCTAATTTTTCACATACCCACGTGTGAGACCGTATTTTCAACCCCTGCTGGAATTTTCACCCCTAATTATTTTTTACCCGCTTACGTGGGGACGTATTTTTTCACCCATGTTTTTACACGTGTGAGACCGTATTTTCACCCTTTCTTCAGGCCCTTTTCAACCCTAATTATTTTTACTCGCTCACGTATAGGATGCGTATTTTCACCCCTATTTTTTTTACACACCCACGTTTAGGACGTGTTTTTTCACCCCTATTTTAAGACAGCTCACGTATATAGGCGTATTTTCTACCCTATGGTTTATTTTCGAGGGTCAACCCTAATTAGAGCCTTTCTGTACTTGTTCACGTGAGGGGCAGATGTAGGCCTTCGGCTAGGTCTTGGGGGCTGGGGGCTGGAGCTGGTCTTAGGGTTTGGTCTTGGGCTGGACCTGGAGCTGGTCTTGGGGGATCGGTCTTGGACCTGGGGCTGGGTTTGGAGTTGGTCTTAGGGTTTTTTTGATGGTCATCTAATTAAGGTCCTTTTTGGTTGTATTAAGAGCAGTGCTCCTGGAGGTTAGGAAAACGCACACGCATACAATGTTGGAAATTGCATAATTAATAAGATATTATTATTAAAATTACCGATCCTATTGCTTTAAAATGGTCAAATGCTATTGGATGATCTTTTACCTATACGAGAAAATGTTTCTAATATGGAGGTTCTTGTAAGACAGCAGTTGTGTTAAGGATTGATCTTGCGTGGGGGAATTTGAATGACAGTAAAATTTAATTATAGAACACTTATTTTTATTGTAAATGTCATAATTAAAATTCTCAGTGAGTTACAAAAAATTACTGACATTCGGGTCTAATGAAACAAATTTTTTATTAAGTTAATTAATTACATACCAGTTATTACAATACTGTCTTCTAAAACGAATATTAAAAACTGATTGTTTTACCTGCATTGAAATATGTTTAATATCCATCCGACCGTTAAAATGTTGTACGCCTTAATATATTTTTTTAAAGAAACTTGTTAAGTATAGCTTAGAAGTGTTTTATAACTGTAATTAAAAATCTGTAAATAAATAAAGGGTTAACAGCACACCTACTAGCTCTGTACTTAAAGAACGTTTTTGAGGCACTGCTTCACGAGTGATAGTCACTGCTTTGTGTTACCTGTCTAATCAAACTAAAAAACAACTTTCTACGTTGATGTAAAAACTATAGTCTGTAAAAATAAAGATTTTCTATGTCGACTTAGCGCTTTATTACTCTGAGACATTGGGAATATACAGCAGTTTCTTTCTAACGTTTGGGTTTCAATGGAAACGCACGCGACTTAAGTGAAAGCGTAAATTACCTGCTCAATGACTTAAGACCGCTCGCGAGAGAAGTTATAAAACGTTTTGAACGATTTTTAATTTTAACTATGTTGCAAAGTTTTTTTTTGTGTGTGGATGCAGAGGTTTATTACTTAATATAATTCATTTATTTTGAAATGTGCAACAACGAAATCATTATTTGGTAATTAAAAAGGAATTGATATGCATAAACCAGTTTTTATTGTTTACTAATAGTGACATTAATTGTACATGCAGAACATAACGTACATTCAAATATTATATAGGAATGCACTTATACCTAATGGGATGATTAGTAACAAGTGATGAAAGTGGTAATCAATTCCTCATTATTTAATTTATTATAATAGGTGGCTATTTGCGTATTTAGACCCCAAAATAATACATTGCCTCAAGATCTTTTTAAAAAACGAACTTCGAATACCGCCGTAACGAAAGTATAAAAAAAATCTGGCCTTATCAAAAAGATAAAATTTGATAATTTCGAAATTGAATATCTGGAAAAGTATTTGAGATACCGGAATATTGAATTCAGTGCCGAACTGAGTTCGTTGAAAACGTTTGGTAACTTCTGGAATAGGATTACATTTCTATTGTCTCAGAGTAATAAAGCGCTAAGCCGAAATAGAAAATCTTTATTTTTACAGACTATAGCTATTGATTTCCCATAATTAATTTTTAGAGTGTAAATATGCAAACAACCTTATTATCTTTATCACACTTACTGCAACTCGGATTTACCTTTCTTTTAAAATAATTAATAACAAATCGGTTTGAAAAATATACATATTGTACATATGGACACACAAATTGTTTGTATAAAAAACCATATTAAGCGTTTGGAATGTAATAATTACGTGTTTTAAATTCCACAACAATATGTAGTAAGAAATCACTGTTCATGTTTTTTTACTTTTAGCTAATTAACGTGTAATTATATAACTGTTAAATTTAATAGTCTAAAAAAAATTGATTACCTATATCGAATGGTTAACATAATTTCTTTTAAAAAACACTAAATCATGAATTTTATAACACGATTTTTAAAAACACACATGCTGAATAAAAAAGAAAAAACAGTAGGTATCACGCAATTCTTAATTAAAAAAGTAAGGTACCAAAAAATCTCTTTTATTTATCGGAATAGAATGGTTGAGCAACAGTCCTTAAACAATAATCTGATTATCTCGTCATTTACAATTAAACATGTACTAAAATAGTTTTTTACAAAATCAAACATAGGTAAATTAATTAAATAAAAATTAAGATAAAGCCGAAACACATTCTTTTGGGCTGGGGATCGATTTAACATCTCAACACTTGTACCGCATACATCTTTGGAATTGGTAATGTCCAGTCTTGCGTGTATGCGTTTTCCAGGATCACATAGCTCAGTGATGTTATTAAACAACATAGCTTGCTTCCTTTTTCAACTGTTTAATCGACGGCAACCATCTCCTCCAGGTTTACTATTGGTTTGTTAAGAAACCTTAAAACTGTTGTTTTACACATCTTAACGTGAATTTGTTAAATGGGCGCAACATCTCAACACTGCCGCACGAAATTGTTGTAATGTATGGCCACTCATTTAACCCGATAATTATCCTCCATAAATTTTATCTGTCGTGACATGGATCCTGTATAAAGTAGCCTCGAGGTGGTTTTATTAGCATCAACGATAAACGACCGTGATCTGTAACCACGGCAATTTCTTTCCGTATGAATTCGTTGTTACTAAACCCTTGTACGTCCAAGTATGCGTCCATCTTCTATCGGCTGCTGCTGTACACTGAAGCTTGCAGGTTAGAGCTACCACTTTTAAAGCTAAAATCCACAACGACATTCCGATGTTTATCGATCTCGATCACATTATCGAATTCTGCATACACCAAACAGTTAACGGTTACGGTGAGCGCTTCTTCAAACCCGACTTCCAGCCGAAGGGACCCGTTTCTAACTAAATTCCAGTGTGTAACTTTGCAGACAAGTCGGTGTTAGTCAAAGGCCATTACAGTAGCCGTTGGGATAATCACTTTGATATATTGTTACCTTCATTCAAAAATGAATACCTACCAAGAATTACGTGTTGTACATCTCGATAAACCATTAGAATTGATACCAAACAGTTAACGGTTACGGTGAGCGCTTCTTCAAACCCGACTTCCAGCCGAAGGGACCCGGTTCTAACTAAATTCCAGTGCGTGCTAGCGTTTGCAGACAAGTCAGGTGTTAGGTCAAAGGCCATTGAACAGTAGCCGTTGGGATAATCACTTCTTGATATATTGTTACCTTCATTCAAAAAATGAATACCCGTACCAGAGAATAAGGTGTGGTACGCTCTTACGTATAAACCATTAGCTGTAAAGTCTGGTTGTAAGGCCTTCGAAGGAATTTGTTGTCCGTCAATATATAACGACATGTAGTTAATATTGCATGCTGAAAATTGAACGGGTTGAGGGGTAGTCACCGTTGAAGGCTTTATTTGCTACAAAGCCTACGATGCATCGTTTAGGTAACTGACCCAGGAAAACATTATCCAATGATTTTCGCTGTATGCCTGCAGGTATAGTTAACACTTTTACGTCGATCCTTCTAACAGGGTATTTTGCGGCTGTTGTTTCTAAAGCTTTAGCGTGCGCAATTAGAATACTTGGATTGATTCGCATACGTCTCACTAGTAAACTAGCGTCTATAATTCGCGTCTTGTAATTTGAAGCGAGTGCCGCCATTAGGCTAAAGGTATCTCTTGATCGTACAAATTTAGCCTTTAACTCAACACCACTTATGAGAAACTTTTCTTGATTAAACAAATCCGAGTGCGCGTGACCATACATCTCTATCTGTTTCCCGGTAGCCGCAAGTGCTTGACGTTTTGAAAAACCGTTATTTGCGTTTCCCAGTGTATTCATCTGTCCAGCTGTATCATTGTGCCATAAGGTACATCCTAGATGTGAACTCTTGGCCTCATTTCCATAATTTAGCAGCGTTTCGATATATGAACGGTAGGCGTAGGTGTTGTTTGGTTGTGACACCATCTTCTGATTTAAGTAAACCTCCACCTGTGAGAAAAGCGAATGCATCTAATTGTTTACCGGTGCTACAACATCAGCGCCTGTAAGTGCTGTATCATCATGCTTTAGAACTTTAGCTGTAATGTACAACATGGTCTGACTTAAATCTATATAATCGTTTCCATTTCCGGGGACTACAAATTCTATTGGGGCGTCATCACTCAGAGCTGATAAGAGCTTGTAAAATATCCATTCACCACTCTAGATACTTGTCTGTATCGACGGTAAAGCGAACAAATCCAATTCAAACTTGACGCATTCACAAGATTGGGCATGTAGTAAAGCCATTATCTTGAAAATATATCGTCGTAAGCAGGTTTCTTCTTAGCAACAGCTCTCAGTAGACTGATTATTATCGGTCAGACGTACTCTTTTATAACCCGAACTCTCCATCATTTTATCGATTTTCTCGTCGGCTTTACGCTTAAGGTTTCTACCTGCCTCGTGAAATCTTTCTTGAAACGAATCCTTAATGGGTCGATCCTCTATGACGTCACCAAGAATATTAGCGCCCGTTCTAAGAGCTTCTTTACCAATAGCCTTTGCGCCAGACTTAAATAACGGTATTATACTTCTAAATATACCACCTAACGAGCTCCCTACTCCATGACCACGTTGATACGGCGCACCTCTGTAGATAGAGCCGATACCGTTACTGGCCTGATTCATGTAATATTGCTGATAAGGGCAAACCATTATTGTACTTTCTTAAAGTGTACCTTGAGGCACGACGTTCCAAACTCAAATGGCATTGCTGCCATGTTTTCAAATTCGTGTCATTACCAGTATGTAGTCTGCAGGCGAAAAAACCACATCTTTATGGCCCCTGTAAGCATAGTTTTCTGAAGTAATATTTGTTATACGCATAAGCGGAGATAAAACTCCATTTTTATATATCTCTCAACTGCGAAGCTAACACCCAGCTATTAAATTTGTCACTGTATCCATGCCATTTGACCAAGTATTGTTTATTTCGCCCACGGCCCTTCTCTGCTAGAATCTTATCGACTTTGAATAGAGTATCTTTATCAATCGTAACAACTTGCAATTCTTCTTCTTCGTAAAGGTGCCCTCAACAAAATCGTTATTAAGATCGATTATTCGATAAACTGGTGGTCTTCTTTTTATCGCCGCACTCATTGTAAAAACTTCCTCGGTCCAATTCGTTTCACATCCCTTCTTAGAGGTATACTTAGTTCTGGCGATTCTGACATACTCACCGACTTTATATTTAGGATGGCGTACTGGACCTAAACCTTTCGCGTACAGGTTATTCCACACTTCCAAAATGTGTTTATCGTTTACAGCCGAGGGGCCATCTTTATACTTGAATGAGGGCTATTGTTATAGGCAGTCACAAGTCTTTCGAGTACATCAATATACCTGTAGGAAGTTTTGTAAGTGAAATAACGCCATATCTTTGTTTTCAATGTTTTATTAAATCTTTCAACTACAGATGATTTTACATCAGGGTTATTTGTTACATAGAAATTGATATTTTGTTTCTTGAAAAAGTTTTGTACACTGCTCGCCACAAACTCTTTGCCTTTATCCGTCTGTAGATTTGCCGGAGTATTGTCGTAATTCTTAAGAATATCCGCGAATGCTTCAATTACAGATGAGGCTGTCTTCGTTTTAAGTGCTCTCGCCCATGCCCTCTTGCTAAATACATCAATTACCGTTAGTATGTAGTTGTATCCGTTATTGTGTTTACTTAAAGTTCGCATATCACAAAGATCCGCTTGCCATAACTAGTAAAGGTTACGCACAATATATTTATTTCGTGGAAACTTTTTACTTGTTATACCAGCGAACCCTGCTGGGTGAGAGGGATCATAGTATACAGCATCCATGTTATGGCCGCCACGAATCCCAACCTAGTGAAAGTCCTCTTCTTCTTCTTTGAGAGATTCTTCCCGCGTTTCACTATCAGCATCGTAATTCTCACCTATATTTGTGAGGGTCCGTTCAACGCTGGGTGATACAGAAACATCATATCTTTGCGTATTTCCGATAAACTCTCGTGGTATCTCTTTAATGTACGTCGCAAACTGTCGCCAACCGCGCGGGTTTGTGGTTTTTCGTTTTCTTAACGTCTCGTGAACCAGATCGATAATGTTGGAATGTGGTATGATCTCGCATTTTATTGTGACAGTACCCCTTTTATCCCAAAAAAGATCGCTGCTCGTATTCAGTATACGTAACAAATTCGCGCCTTTTCTCTTATATGAAGGCGGAAGCGTTGACACTATCTCGTCGTCTACCTTCAAACCTTTGCGTTGCGGTAAATCTCTAATATCATCAGCAACAGCGTCACCGCTGATTGTTATACTGGTGGGCTGACGTAACTGATTGGAAAAGTGTAAATACCTTTGAAGAACTTGGTTGTACTGCTGCCATTTGTCATGGTCGGTCATTTTAGTGTTTAAAACTTTATTCATATCGTTACCCAGCTGCGTTAAAATGTTGTTTTGTGTAACTTCTGGTGCCTGTAAGCGCTGTATAAAGTCCATCGGTAGAATAATCATCTTCTTCAGATTGTGGTCCATGGTTATTGAAACAGATTTCCCAAAATTCTGCCGAGTAATGGTCCTAACAGGAGTGGTAGAAATGCACCACCTTTCTGTACAAGAAACTGTTTCTTCTTTTTTATAGATTCGCCTCTCTGTGACAAGCGTCTTAAAATGTGCTTATGTTGAGAGAGTCGCTGCTTCTGATCAGCTGATAGAGGTACACGACCTTTTAAAATGTTATGTGGACACTCGCAAATACACTCTACCTGCTTACTATCCAAACGTTTCAATAAAGCGTCACGCTGACTTTTACTCATTCTGGCTAATGTGCGTAGGATATCAGTGTTCTCGCTTAAAACATCAGCCATCGTATATGATATAATCTTTATGACTGTGAGACTTAAACCCTTTTTTCGCTATATAGACCTGGCAGATACCTTGAGGCCCGAATATGTTTGTTATATAACGTAGCACATCCGGTGTATTCTGTTTTAAATCGAACAATAAATATCCGTGCGGGCTTGAAGTAGCATCTTGGTACACGGCTTCTAAAAATTTTGGGTTGTCCGGCGAAATCTGTCTTGCTAAATGCTGTATCTGAGCTCTGTCACGTGGGTTCTTAAACAAAATTATACAATGTGCGTTGAGAGAAATATCCCGCTGTCCACGTCCTTGATGAAATACGTTCTGCGTTAAGAAAAACACAGTTAGATTTCGATGATGACAGCCCTTTGTAAAAAAATCAACCACAGAGCCGTTAATTTCGCGCATTAGATCGTCAATTATTATTAAGACAGGTTTTTTCCCCGTCAAACTGTTCCATATCAGGTAAACCCTTTTGAAACTTCACAGAGAGATCTTTGAATAAAGGCTGCCACTCACTGTAAAACCAGATAATTTTTTCAAAAGCTGTATCGCAGGCGATTTCGATATTTTTTAGAAAATCAACGATAAAATACGATTTCCCACATCCTGACGGACCCGCAACTATCGCCGAAAAGGGGTGCTTAAACTGACCTTCCATCTTGAATCGCTAAACGATACTAACAGATACTCTACCAGCAACTTCGTTTAAATAGACTAAATAAAAATCTTTTTCAGTCAGAACACTTGCAATTGCCAAACTCCAGGGGCACTGCTCTTAATATAGCCAGAAGAACCTTAATTAGATGACCATCAAAAATAACCCTAAGACCAACTCCAAGTCCAGCCCCAGGTCCAAGACCAATCCCCCAAGACCAGCTCCAGGTCCAGCCCCAAGACCAAACCCTAAGACTTATCCCAAGACCAGCTCCAGCCCCTAGCCCCAAGACCTAGCCCTAAGACTTATCCCAAGACCAGCTCCAGCCCCCGTCCCCAAGACCTAGCCCAAGGCCTACATCTACCCCTCACGTGAGCAAGTACAGAAAGGCTCTAATTAGGGTTGACCCTCAAAAAGAAACCATAGGGTAGAAAATACGCCTATATACGTGAGCTGTCATAAAATAGGGGTGAAAAAACACGTCCTACACGTGGGTGTCTAAAAAAAATAGGGGTGAAAATACGCGTCCTATACGTGAGCGAGTAAAAATGATTAGGGTTGAAAAGGGCCTCCGAAAAGAAAGGGTAGAAAATACGGTCTCACACGGGGTGTAAAAAATAGGGTGAAAAAATACGTCCCCACGTAAGCGGCTAAAAAATTATTAGGGATGAAAATTCCAGCATGGGTTGAAAATACGGTCTCACACGTGTGTGTGTGAAAAATTAGGGTTGAAAAAGCCTCCGAAAAGAAACCATAAAAAATAAGGGTGGAAAATATGGTCTCCCACGTGGGCGGTCTTGTGTCGTCAAATTCCAAAATGACGGCAAGTGTCCCCTTACAACTTATAAGCTTTAAAGTGCGATCCATCCTTTCGAGGTATATATTTGTGTTTATGCCAGAGTTTAATCTAAAGCAATAGGCCCAAGATTCACAATTCTTTGTATAATAATTTGTAAAATACCCTCAAATTTTGTGTATCTGGATCTGCTAATAATGTATTGCAAAATTCGCCTTGTCATGCTTAGATTGAAATAATTGTAGCGTGAATTTAAGAAAAATTTTTCTTTTGAGTTTCTTGTATTTCATGCACTAGGATTTTAAGTTCAAAATATTAAATAATTCGAACAATAAGGTCAGTTGAATACTCAGTATTCGAATTACTATTAACGGAAATAATTATAAACCACTTAGCTCATTTAATTTTATGAAAAATATTGATAGATTTACAAATAAACATCGAAATTAAATTGTTATTAATTAGAGATAGAAAGCTAACTAATTAAACAGGCAAATAACTATAAACTCTTAGCTCATAATTAATTTTATGAAAATGAAGATTTACAAATAAACATCGAAATTGTTATTTAAAGTTCTTCATAAAATATACTTAGAAATTATGAAACATAACAAAATTAATAACCGGCAAATAATTAGAAACCGCTTAGCTCATAATTCAAAACATTCAGAGATTTACAAATAAACATCGAAACTAAGTTATTTAAAAGTTATTAATAATAAACTTATAAAAAAATTAACTTCATAATTAATTTTATTAAAAGGATTAAATTGAACTTCCTTCCTCTTCATCTTCGTCATCACTACTTGTTTCCTCGTCATCGGAAGAACCTGTGTTTAGGTTGAAAGACAAACTTTCCACTGCTTCATCCAACAATGCATCACGTTCCCACATTTCTTGTGCTACATTGTCAACATGAGCACAATTCTTTTGCCAGTCCGATACGCTGATATCGGCAAAAGCGTTTCGAACTACCACGTTGACCACCATTGTTCATCGCAACCTTCTGTTTTGCTAAACTCCAAATCAATACTATCGGATTAAGCTCACAATGGTACGGTGGCAAGCGAAGTACAGTGTGACCCTGCTGCTTTAATAACTCGTCAACATAGAAAGTTTTGTTGTAACTAAATATCTTCACTAATTCTACCAATTCTGCTTTTCGCATTTCGCATGTTGTGTAAACCCCATTATTTTCCAGCCACTCACGAATAGTTGCCTTCCGGGCAGATTGCGTTGGTGGTTTACTAATTTGAACGTTGTGGTAAGGAGCGTTGTCCATGACGACAATACTATTCGGTGGTAGATTTGGAATTAGTTATTTTTGTAACCAAGCATGAAGTTCGTATGGTTCATGTCGTGATGGTAGTCTGCTGACTTGCTATTTGACTTAATGATCAACAATCCATTATTTACAAATCCATACGATGCACCAGCATGAACTACAATGTGCCTTTAATCTGCTTGATTAGTTTGATAAACTCCTGCTTCTTCTTCTGATTGCCAGCATTTGCTGACTCCATAGGATGGATGAATGAAAGTTTCATCTAAATAAGTAACTGGTTTCTTGTTATCCCCTAAAGAATTATTCCCCCGTAATTTCGCAGGCAACGAGGGCGCCATGCAAAAATGACATTTCTTTCCGTTAAGAATTTTGTCTTATCACATTTCTTAAATTTAAAGCCGATCTGATGGAGATAGTTGCGAATCGTATAGCGACCACCTATAACAGTTAAAAAAATTGCTAAAACATGATTTTTCTTTAAAATATAAAATGATTGATTAATTTTTACTGCTAGCGTTTAATGTAATTGTTTCAAAAAGAACGATATGTTCGCTGTATTGACTAAAAATTTATCACAACTGTTGTGTTGACCTTTAATAATGAATAATAAAAATTGATTGCACTCAATAGAAAATATTCTTTTAATTTTCATTTATTTTTTCTGAATTGTTGTGTCAAATGTTGAAATTCGTCTACAAATTTTTGCATAATATGGCTATCGGTGTAGCACAGATAGTGAGCATAACATGAGCAGCGAACGTAGCGTACATAGCTAGCGCTTGGTTTGGCCGAGCCTAAAACTGAGGGGCCACTGAGAGTGAAACGAAGGGAAGTTAAGCTACCGCGGCAATTAAACGCGAGATGTGCAGTTGATTTGTAAAAGTTCAAGAAAGACGTAGGTAAGTAACATTCTTCGCGTTTGTTCATATCCACACCCTTTGTATTCATTTTAGTTCGTCAAACTATGACATACGACTGAACTTACTCAACTAAGAGAGCAAACAGAGTTAAACCGAGCGAAGATAAATAGTTTTTAAGCTTCGCTAGATTAATATTGCCTCGCTTAAGCGGATTTTACATTTACGAGTACTCGAATTTACTAGGATCCGAAGTCCTTCTCTCGAGAATTCAGTTTCTCTCATATTTGAATATAACAAACACATACTCGAATACGAGTAGGTACTCGCAAATGTAAATGACGCTTTAGCGTTATTTTCCGTGATCGCATACGTTTACAATAAGGCTAATTTTTACAAAACTTAGCACCCAGTGGCTGGCCCCTCACTTTTAATTATAATTCTCCCCTTTGATTAATTTGAGCATTAAAATAAGTTATGTTGTCTAAAACATACCAGAATAAACAATTTTCTTTTCCATCGTATTGACCAAAATGTTTAACGTGGGAACTTTGTTATCGACGGTGTAGGTTTCATGTACTGTTCCCTTCAATATTCCCAAGTCGCAATCATCTAACACGATTTTTTTAGAACGGCCCTCGTCGCTTGACTGATTTAGTGGGGAAGTTCAAAAAATTAGCTGATTTTTTAGTATAAAAGTAGCCGATTTCCCTGTTGCGACAGCTGCTAATTCCGTTCACACACTTGCGGCTTTCTGCCTATCGAAGAACTCGATAACGTTTTTAATAATATTTCTGGCCTCGGAATGAACCGATTTTCTCGAAATGGTAGTCATGTGTTTAGTAGAATATTGACAATGACAATGACAATTTAGTAATTTTGTACACGATCGTACAACTAAGAATTCTAACGTGTGATTGGGCAAATTGAATTCGCGCCACTTTCTTAATATCTAGTTCGCATATTTTTCGGGGACTTTGTTTTTCTGGCAGAGCTATACCTTACGGTTTTGTAATCAATAATTGTTTTAGGTATACAAATTCTACTCTATTCTTTTTTAGAATGACCAGCTCCTTTAGTGACAATGAAATAAAAGCTATAATAAACCATAATCCACTATCAAAACATTACTATAGAGATGGTGATGAAGATAAATTAGAACCGGTGAAGAATTTTCAAGTGAAAGATGATGATGTATTTTTGTTTGGTTTTCTCAAGTCTGGTATGTATAATTAATAAGATATGATTTTATTGGTGTATTTCTTATAGGTACTACTTGGGCTCAAGAGATGGTGTGGTTGATTGCTAATGATTTTGATTATGAAGGAGCTAAGGTTTTGATTGACGAACGTTTTCCAATTTTAGAGTAAATATTGATTTTTTCAATTAAAGTTGCAACATTATCTCAGCTGTACATTATAAATTTCTTTGGAGTGAATTTATAATTTGTTTCATAACCACACCTAAGCTATCAAAATGAAAACATTTATGATCTTTAGGCTTAGTCGTGTATTTTTATATCGAATGAAGTTTTTCATTAATTTCAACTATTCCATATTATTTATAGAATCGTGTTATGCGTTATCTTAAGAAAATCACCCAGTTCTATGCCACGGGTAGGCGCAAAAGAAGTACAAAAGTTCTAATTATTTCTTACTGGGTGGTCAACTGCCCAAATAACTTAAAATAAGGTTCATGAATCAATTCTAAAGAAATTAACAAGAATTTACGTCTGGAGGGACAAAATCAAAAGATTCACAGATTATCGGAACATCTACCCTATACTGCGTGGTGAATGGTCGGACGCACCATAGGAACTCTCGAATTCCTGCTTCCCTAATTATTTTAGGAAAAAACTCTACAGGAACTTTTCTTTGAAATGTACAAATGTATTAACTGCAGTTGTAGAAAATCATGGTATAAGTTCTTGAGAAATTGCGAACCAGTTTGGAATGCATAATACAACCGCATTAAAAATTTTGAAAAACAATAATTTCCATTCATACAAAACTCAGTGTCATCAGGAGTTGCTTGAGGGAGATTTTGAGAGAAGAGCAGAGTTTTGTTATGAGATGCTGGAGAAGGCTAATCTAGACCGACAATTTTAGAGAACATTTGTTTTACGAATGGGTGTACGTTTACGTTAGGTGCTGAACCAAACGTACAAAATTATAGCATTTGATCAACAAAATAATTGTTGCTGAAACGCGATCTCAAAAAATTCATTGCTGAAACGCTATCTCAAAAAATTCATGTTTTGGTGGGAATATTCGGACAACATATGATTGGATCATTTTTTATGAGTAAAATCTAAGCGCCGGTGGGTTTTTGGATTTGCTACAAGAGCAAATTTTACCGGCTCTAGCAGAAGTAACTCCCGAGACAAGAGAAATTTGGTTTCAAATGGATGGTTGCCCAGGTCACGGCAGCCGAGAATTTAAAGACTTTATTAACAATTGTTTTAATCATCGGACAAAATTGTGCAATTAACTGGCCTCCAAGATCTGAAGATCGTGACCCAAATGACTATTACCTCTCGGGAGATTTAAAATCTAAAATTTTCGCTTCTGGTAGGTTTGCAGTTTACAGTCTTTATGGACACGCATCAGCGAAGAACGCTCGAAAATAATGCCTCGCATTCTTGCCAATGTTATGAAAGAATTTTATGATAGGTTTGCTTAACGCAAAATGGTGACTTATTTTTTAGCATTTGCTATAATTTTTGTAATTTATAATTGTTGATTATTATTGGTAATCACATTTCTTTTAATGCTAACTTCATAATTTTTGTCACAATTACAGAAAGGAAGCAACGTTCCACAATTTTCAAATATGACAGCTTTGATACATTTTTATGCCTTACTTTATTTATTAACCTGTTTTTTTTTCATTGATTATTTGTATGGTTTGACGTTTGACAGATTCTGTCATTTTCACATTTCATTGCTGTGCTGATGCTGTGCCGGAATGGTACATAATTTTTGCAATTTTTGAAATTAGCGTAAACTGTAAAATATTTTTAACAGTTTCATCTGAGAGAGAATCAATTCTTCAAAGAAAAGTTTCTGTAGAGTTTTTACCTAAAATAATTGGCGAAGCAGGAATCGATAGTCTACAATTTCCCACTGGATTTACTATGGTGCGTCCGACTATTCACCATCCGGTATATTCGGGTGGGTGCGTGCGTGCGTGCGCGCGTGGGCGTGCGCGTCGCGTGCGCGTTCGCGTGCGCGTTCGCGTGCGCGTGCGCGTGCGCGTGTGCGTGTGCGTTCGCGTTCGCGTGTGCGTGTGCGTGTGCGTGTGCGTCGTGGCGTGTGCGTGTGGGTGTGTGTATGTGTGTGTCCATTATGCATTGTTACGCTAGAATTATATGTAAACCCTACATTATGAGGAGAATTGCGTCCTTACTTCGCTGGCGTAGTATGATATACTAAATTATGTTGCTAATTAATAACTCCGTTGCCAGGTTTTTCATAACTATTCTGAAAATTGATTTTCACGGAAATATAACCTCAGCGATAATTCGAATTATTAGTAATATAAACGCAGTAATTACATTTCTAGTAAGTTATAACTAATTTAGAAGTTATTTCAAGTTTAGTGTACTTTGAAATTGTTAAAAGCGTTGATAAATGTACTTTTACATCAAAATTAAAATCACATGCACTAGTAGCAACATAATTTAGTATATCACAACAATTTCAATGGTCACCGACATCACAAACGCGATAAAAACTCTACACTTTTGAATGTGCATTGCTACGCCAGCTTAGCCATTCTCCTCATAATGTAGGGTTTACATAAAATTCTAGCGTAACAATACATTATACACAATATATATATATATATATATATATATATATATATATATATATATATATATACATCCCTTATTAAAGGAGATACCAAAAAAGTTATTTACAAAAATTATAACCATCTTCAGACTTCACATTATAAAATTATTTTCGTATTTACAGGGTGTTACATATTACCAGGGTGAACCAAACATACTCTTTTTTAAATGGGATACCTTATATATTATTTCAAATTTAGTTTAAGCTCATCTCCCCCATACCTCCAATATAGGGTTTCATTAGGTTATACAGGGTATTTCAAACGTTATGGTCTATTGTACACGAATATCATTCTCATTTCAACTTCTTCTATACCCTAGACAGAACAACCTAACAATATTTTGTTCCAGGCATACCTTTTTGGCATTGGTACAGTGTTACGAGAAAGTGTTATATCTTTATTATTGCACCAACTGAATATAAAGCGAGCCAAAACTCGAACACATGATTTTGTCAATTTTTCCAAATGAATCACCCTGTATTTTATTTTAAAAAGTGAAAAAAGATTTTATGTTCTTTCATTTTTATTAAGCACTCCCTATAGCTAAAATCGTTAATTTCTGAGGTATTTTCAATTTAATAACAGAAAAAGATTTTTTTTTTAAATTTCTACTATAACAAGTTAGCCGTGTAGAAATAAAAGTGTGACATATTATTACAAAAAATTCAAAAAACATCGGTTATTAAGACAAAATCCTTATAAAATTAATCACGGCTAACTCTTTCTGTTATTAAATTGAAAATATCTCAGAAATTTTAGCTATAGGGAGTGCTTAATTAAAATTATATCTAGGGTGATTCATTATAAAAAATTAACAAAATCATGTGTTCGAGTTTTGACTCGATATATATTTAGTTGGTGCAATAATAAAGAAACAACGCTTTCCCGTAACACTGCACCAATGTCAAAAAGTTATGCCTGGAAAAAATTATTCTTAGGTTGATCTGTCTAGGGTATAAAGGACGTTGAAGTGAGAATAATTTTCGTGTACAACTGACCATAACTTTTGAAATACCCTGTATAACGTAATGAAATCCTGTATTGAAAGTATGGGGAAGATGAGCTTAATTTAAATTTGATATAATATATGGGGTGTCTTATTTAAAAAAAAGTATGTTTGGTTCACCCTGGTAATATGCAACACCCTGTAATCAGGCTTTCATAATTTTCACTTTCAACTTTCACCAGATAAATAACGATAACGCTGCCCCAATGCTTCTGGATCGCTTTACGGACAAGCCATCGGCACAGTGATGCTTTGTGTTAATCATTACTTACCCACTCTCCAACCATACCGTTAGCCGCATGTAGGAATGTGTTTTTATTTGTATTTTATTTGTTTGATGCAGGATTACGTTTCAAATAAATTCAATATTTGTTTCTTACTCAAAAGTGTAATGTACAGTAAATTAGTAAACATTATTCGTATATAAACATAAATCTTATAACAAAAGCTAATAAATTTAAGAGTGAAGCTACGCCACTGGAAAAGGTGAAAATAATTGCAAGTGTATAAAATCTTATAAACATAACTTAACGTAAATATTAAGGTGTAAGTCATAGCATTGTTGTAAGTATGTGTGTGTGTGTGTGTGTGTGTGTGTGTGTGTGCGTGTGCGTGTGCGTGTGCCTGTGTGTGCGTGTGGTGTGGTGTGTGTGTGCGTCTGCGTGTCCGTGTGCGTGTGCGTGTGTGTGCGTGTACGTCTTCGCGTGCCTGTGCGTGTAGGTGTGCGTGTGCGTGTGCGTGTGTGTGTGCGTGTACGCGTGCGTGTGGGTGTTCGTGTGTGTGTTTGTGAGTATGTATGTGTTTATGTGCGTGTGCGTGTGCGCGTGCGCGTACGCGTGCGCGTGCGCGCTCGCGTGTGGGTGCGTGCGTGCGTGCGTGAGCGCGCGCGTGCGTGGGTGTGTGTGTGTGTTTGTATGCTAATACCTACGATAACTCTAGAACGAAAACACGTACGTACTTAAGATTTTGTATTAATGGCTTGTTATTATTTCTCCTGGAGCTGTTTAGATTTTGAGAGAAATTCAACAGCGGTGTGGAGGGTTTATGAGGAGCTGTTTTTGATTTTTATCAAATATTTCGGAAACAGGTATATGGAATAGTTATGTTTTATGAAATTTTTTGATACGACGGGTAATTTAGCGGCAAAGTTCCTAAGCTAGAGTTTACATGTTAGTTATTAATTTTATAAGAAAATGTTCAAACATACTTTTAAAAAAAAATAATAATTTTACATTACTTTTCCTTAGTATAAATACATTTGATTGAAAATGCTAAAACTGTATTATCGACACTTTTGTAGAAGCAGACGGGATCTAAATCATATAAACCATATAAATAATTCACCCACCTATGAATAAATACTTCTAGCCCAGAGCTATAATTAGCTATGGAAAATAATGGATAACTAAAAGATTTTATGCCGCTTTGCTCATCTGTAGATTAATAGGTCCGGGTTCAATAATATTTGACTTGCTTATACAAAAATAAAATAGCTTAGATATTTTAGCTTTACAAAAAGAAAAGGTTTTTATTCAAACCTGAAAATAAACAATGTAATCTCGGACGCCAATTTGTTTTTAAGGAGCAAATAAACCTTAAAAATAGAAGTCACAAAAACCTAGGATCGATTGCATTATTTTATCTGATTACTGTTTCTAAAAGCTGCCTTAAAAATTTAGTAATATGCTTTAAGCTTACTAGTTTCTATATTCTGTACTAAATGATTTAAAATTTTTGTACTTACGATTTTACTAATGAGTATGGTGTATTAAATGATATACAAAATTATTACTGTACTATAGCTAATTGCTACTTCACATATGATTTATGACGTAAGCTTCTATATTTTACGATAATTATTTCTCTTTCGTATCTACTTCTGTATTTTAAAAGTTTACTAGTTTTTAGAAAATTTAACTTCAATTAATATCTATAGCGCCATCTCTGGGATGAACGTCGGTTCTGGTTATTTTCAACATTCTTGCATTTTATAGGTACCTGCCACTTTGCTAAATCACCACTAGATGGTGATATCCTTTACAAAACTGCATCTTACTTATCATGCTTTATTTTTGAAAACAAACATCTGTTAAAAATATTGAAATGAGATAGCAAAGGAAATTGTAAAATTGTTTCTTGAGGCGTTGGCCGTCTTTTCAAAATCGCCATTGCTGTAGAACGGTGGAAAGTCTCTAGGAAATTTTCTTGTTTTTATTTACTAGATGCTAAGCATCATTTTTATGGAAAATTTTACTGTATAATATCGCTTTGTTGTATAAAAGTGATATAATCGCCATTTAAAGAGGATGTAATAGAAATATTTCACTGCACCTACACATTTTGGTAAGCCGTTTTAGATCCTGTTAACCTCGTTATAATTAGAACTTTCACACACAAAAGAATTTCACCGAACTTATACTACAGGTAAATATGTTTAACAAATACTTGTTGTTATCGTAACCTGCTGAAAGCAATTTAGATACGAGTCCTATTCAGAGGTAAAATGTTTGCCAACTACTTGTTAACCGAACTAAGGTAGATGTATTTCTTTTCGTTGTAGAAAGCAATTTATTTATACATGCAAAAAAAGGAAAGTGCTGACCTGTGTTTATGAATGCTTATGCGTTTTTCAAAGCAGTCAAGCAACGAGTAAGCAATCCCCAGTATGTGAACTACAGATAGCAGTTTATCAGCAACACAATCCGAGCAATAAGCCAACGAGATACAGAACGATACTCTTGTTACATCAATCAAGACAACCAAATAAAAGCATGAACTTGGATGTAATCGTAACGGTAGAGTTATATGGACACTTCAATAGATGGAAACTTAAATATATAGAAACGTAGGTTTATAGAATCCAAGTTAGTTGCTAAAACGAAAGTAAAGAATGAAAACGATGCTTATTCAATGATAAGGTGCTACCTCTAAGATCGAATACGATCGGTAGTTTAAATGTCTTAAACAA
>JARFJB010000307.1:2077500-2092500 GCA_036346205.1 Vesta saturnalis
TTTCAGTTTTAGTCGAAGCGGCAACACTGCTTCACTGAAAATGTTATTGTTGGATAGAACATGATTGCTAATGTAAACGCACCAATTTTCTTCTATTTTAGAAATAACTGAAATAATTGAGCCTTTCTAAATTTTTGGGACACACGGTATTAGATCTTTTAAAAAGTACAACTTAATGCCATCTTATTTTTAGTTTTATATAAATAATGTAACCTAGTGTTACAATAACTTGAAATAACCAATCTTATTAACAGTACTTTATTATTATTTAAAGACGATTAAGTAAAACTGTATTGAGAAACACTGTTAGAAATAAAACGTTTTAAAATACAACTAATCGCTTGCACAGAAATTAATTTTACATTATTCACAATGTATTATATTATTACATATTCAAATTGAACAGCCGTGATTAATAGGTACATGCAGAGAACTGTAACGGATTCAAACGACGTCAGACCACCGCACGGGCAAGTAACTAAAAGGACCAACTAGCTCATCGTGAGGTCGTGGATTTGAATAGAATTTTGTCGTTAAGATAATACGGTAAGTCTGATCGGTTAATGTTTTGGGCGCCACCCTGTCTTGATCCGGGTAAAATGTGCCGAAATGAAAGGTAGTGCACTACCATAAAACAGAAAAATACTTGAACCTACGTTTTCGTTCGCCACTAAACTGTTTCTTGGGTCGATTATGAAACGAAATTACTAAAATAAGGTTCGTTCTGTAAATTCTTCATCAAAATACGTTTCTCGAAACGGGATAGAAATCCCTCTAAACTTTCCACTCTACACGTTACTCAGATACACATGGACATAGGAGATATTATCTTAACACAACTACTCCACTACCGGGTATTAGCTTACGTACGACCTACTGAACTCGTCGTTTGGCAATTAATCAATGCTATTCTCTAGCAATTATTCCAAACTCGCCTAGAAAATACGTCATTGGCAACAGCTCGAAACATTAGGTTATCACACAACAAAAATTGTCACCTGATCTGTTTTCGTCTTCGCTATACTTTGGAAAATCTAAATTCTCAGTATCGCGTCGTTTTGTTCTACTGGGTCGACATTCGCACGATTTGTGCACTAATCTTAATTGCAAACACTTTCCCATGATGTAATTTTCGCTAAAAACTATAACAAAATCTACTGTCTTTACTTGTTTCTCCTACAAGGATTAAAAGTAAAAAACTATGCCTAAAATAAGCTACAAACATATGTGCAATTTAGAACTTCATGAAAAAGAAAAAAAAATGTAAGAACCATAAAACTGAATACGAATACTTTACAACAATTTCCAATAAACTCAAATCGCGTCAAATATCCCATAAAAAGAAGCCCAAATCAGTGCTTCCCAAACTTCAGAATATACCAAAATTTTTACTACTACATGAACATATTAAACACGACGTCATATTTGTACAACAAATTTTTTTCTACAACCATCAAACTATGTATATCCATTAAAATTGTTTTAAATAATTTTTTGCTTGATTGAGGACCACAAAAGTTAAAATACAATAATCTCATAGAGTTTACATGCCTTGCGAGAAATATGTATTTCGCACACTATTTCGCGCACGTTGTTATGGTAACGTATAAATTTTGTTTATATTTCGGTTTCTTTCATTTTTAACATCAGATGAGGCTGATAGGTTGGAAAACCATTAGACGTGTTTGAATGTTAGTAGACCGAGTATTAGAAGGTTTGTTTTGCACGCTTCCTAGAAACACGCCTGCGCAGTACAGGGACGGCTTAATAAATTTCCTGCAACAAAGGCCACTTACTTACCGTAAGAGGTAATTAATCAAAAGCGTGTTGAGTGAAGCAATTGGAAATGGAATTTTTCATTTCGAAGGGAGGATTGAAGTAGGAGATTCTGTTTCGAACTTCTATTGATAAAGTGTGGATTTTTGTGTATGAGCTGATGTTAGTATGTAGCAGCAGCTTTCGAGCATATTCACTGTTCATCTTGTTTCGCACCATATCCTCGTTTTATATTTGCATTTATCTAATTGTTAGTTTTAGTGGAATTGGCAACCCTGTTATCGGATTCGACGTTGTGTGTTTTCAGTTTTGATTGAATATGCTTTCGTGTTGTTTTTATATTTCAGGTGGATGATGTCGAGAACAGGAGGCGGGCACTGAATAAGGAATAAACCGCGGATACTAGTCCTTCCAACGCTGTTGTGCGTGGTATGTGATGTGCGTGGGCAATCTCGAAGTTGTTGACAGTATTTTCAATGTTCACTATCCCGCTTCGGCGGTTGAGTTTGACGTTTGTAAAGTCATGTTAAGGTGTGGGTGATGCCCACCCAGTTTCGATTTCGAGTCCCTGTAGCCCTCCTCTACGTTATATTGGCGGTGATGCAGCACAGTTTTGTATGTAATTACCTTTGTCTCTGTGATGGTCATCGGAGTTTGTCTACATTATATCTGGCACCATTGGTTGTGGTAGCTTAGCGAGCTTTGCGCGGAGAGGTGTTTTGTTTTTGGCTTGGTTTAGGTCTCCTGAAGCCGTTACTTTGGAGATTAACTCTAACAAAGGGGTGGAAGAATATTTTGAAGTATTATGCTTGTTATACATTATGATACTGTACAAATAACGCAGCTTGTACAATGTGTGAAAGGGTTCGATAAGTTTCTTAATGGTAGCAATGCATACGCATTTGGTTTTTTAATAATAATAATAATAAATAATAATAATAATAATAATAATAATAATAATAATAATAATAATAATAATAATAAATACTTTTATTGCTTATTTAATGTATGAACTTACAAATCAATAGAGCGCACGGTCCTTTTACCAGTCGGTTCACTGTTCTTCCTCCTGAGACCTCTTAACAAAGAAAAAAATTAATGCCGTACATCTGTATGATGCATTTAAATATACACAAAATAAGAATAAAAAGAAAAAAAGTGTAAAATAGCAGTATACTGTCACATTCAAAAAACTAAGAAAAATAAAAATAAAAAGAAAAGCTATAGTATAATAATACAATAATATAGTACACCGTCGTTTGCTATCACTCGCAACACAATATCTGCCTTTTAATGTAACGTTTGAACGCTAACGGGTTAAGAGGAATTAATTGATCATTTTTAGAGTAATTCCAGAACTTACAGGATGTTATAAGAAAGAGAGCTTTTAAATAGTGATAAACTAAAGATGGAACTGAGAGTAATCACTTGTATCTCAAATGTAAGTGGTGGACGTCAGTAGGAAAGCTGATTTTATTATATAAATATGGTTTTACTTGAGTCAATTTTGTGGTAAAAACAAGATGAACGTAGATATCTCCTTTGTCTCATGTTAAGCAAACCTAGTCTATTTAACGTATCTGAAATCCTATCATACTTTGTAATACCAAAGATAAATCGAAGGCATGAATTTTGGACCCTTTGAATTGTATCACAATCCCTAGCCAACAAACAAGGATCGTACACTATGTCACAAAATTTCAAATGTGATAAAACTAGAGAGTCACATAATATTGATTTGTGCCTCATATTCAGAATATGTCGATTGGAGTATAAAAACCGCAAGGATGCGTATGATGTAGAGATGAGAACATCAATATGCCTCCTAAACCGTAGCTCATTATCGACATACACACCAAGACTCTTTACACACCCAGACATTGGAACAATTTGGTTACATATACGCAGAATAATTTTATTTTGTATTTTCTGTATAACTTTTTTGTGTCAAATACTATAGCGGACGTTTTATTTGCATTCATTTTAAGCGAATGGTTATAAGAATTTTGTAATACATGAGCAAGGTCTTCGTTAATGTCTTTGATAACTGGATCTACATCCTTTACTGGAAGTGAATAATACATTTGGGTATCATCTGTATAAAGAAGATATATACAATGCTTTAAACTAGAAAAACAAATTAAAAGTATAAACTGTGTACAATACTGTACCCAAAATAGACCTTTGTGGTACACCTTTACATAACATTAAAGAGCTCCATTGTTTAATCCAATATGTCCTAGTATTGACAACAATAAATTATGACTTATCATATCCTTGGAGTAATCGATCATGATCAGCACTGTTAGGTTACCTTTCTATAACTCAGCAATTACGTCGTGAACTATACCACAGGTTTCTGTAGCACAACTGTATCCTGAACGAAATACTAATTGTGTCTTAGTTAGAACGCTATTTTAATTTAAGAAAGATCTCAGTTGATCCTCCAGCACTTTCAGTATTTTAGATAATGCCGGTAAGAAAGTTGTATACTGTATTACTGTTTGGTATTAGTGCAACACGTCCTTCTTTTCAAGTAGACGGAGTGATCTATAGAGTAATTAAATATATGTACAGTATATGGTAGTAAAAAAGGACAACACAAATGCAAAACGTTGATACCGATACCATCAAATCCGCACGACTTCGATTCTATTTTCTTTATAATAGTATGTACTATTAACTCATCAACGCAACTAAATGAACATTTATCAGCAGTATTGCCGCAAGCTTTACTTTTATATTCATTAATTGAACCTAAATCATCATCTACACTATTACTGACCGAATCAGCAAAATTAACACGGTTTTCACGCGGCTATGATCGCTACCGATTTTCATACTGTATAAGAAATAGATGCACTAGACAAAAGCGCTGTAAAGGGAAGCGCACGATTGCCGTTACGATTATGACGTAGATGAACGTAGCAAAGAAATTGTAGCACACAAAAATTTGAATGCATATAAATAGCATATTTTCAAAATAAAAGGAATGCAGGTCATTAATGTGAAAAACCGTTAAAAAATGTTACTGCCACTCTAAAAAACATCACATAGTGTTTAGTTATGATGTTAGGAAAGTTTCATAATTTAATGTGATTTTGGCATTTGTATAGTTTTACAACGATTTCAAGCTTTTTGTTAAATTATTACAAATTCATAATGTCGTGACGATGTTATAGATTTGTATTGGATAACAGTTGAATTTTACCGGAATTATTGCAGAATCGGCGTGTATCTAACCTATAAAAGAAACAAGCGGGACGATCTTTGGTCGTTAATGACAGTGGTGAAATTTTCACAGGTTAACGCGCTATTTTCTTTTTAAAAATCGTATTGGTAATGTGAAGCTAAAATAATTAACTACAGAACCTGCAAGGGATTTAGAATACAATTTTTTTAACGATTAAGTGTGAAAAAGTTAGTTTTAAGGAGAACTTTTCACTGTTTTTAAAGATACAATAATCGGTTTATTGTAAAGCTAGTGAACGAAAAGGTACAAAGACAAAAAGAAAGGCCGTACTGAAGGAGAGCTTTATTAATTGGCACATCAGTGTACGCTGGGCTACAATTTCCAAGTATAGACAAAATGACGACTGCTGTGTGGACAGTATTACGCAGTTTGAGACTGCTCTGGTGTTTATAATTTCCCAAAAAGGATTACAGTAATTGAACACGTTATTTTTGCATAATTAACTTTGGAAGTTAAGTATAAATTAATTTAATAAGTTGCTTAATTCTTCTAATTTTACTTATACCTTCACGTCAATTACATCGAACATTCATTCACATTATTATTTATTTTGTGTATTGTCTAGATATAGTTATCTCACGGACTCACTTTAAAATAAAATAAAAGTTTATGTTCAAGCGGTTGTGTTAGATGAATATACAAAAGTGCTCAACTTCGGTTTCTTTGCTAATATATTCAGTTTATATTATTTTTCTTGTGTATATTTAATGACAACATTCTCAATTTGCGGAACTGTAATATTTTAAATGGTGATTTTATGTGCAGAGGGTTACACTCAAAACCTTATAAAGCCAAATTAAAATTTTGTTTTAATTAATGTTTTTGTAATTCAGCTTGAAATACGACTATCAAACTGTGTGTTTCGCAAAATTTGAATAGTGCGATTTTTTTAATGCAATTAAGGAGCATAACGCTACTGCAGATCTTTGACAACGTTAGTGAATTTAATAGCCTCTTACATTTTCGTTAGAAATGAAGTGTTTAAGAATTATTTGCACAATCGAAATACGAAACTATATGTAAAGCAACGTATATTACAGTAACCATATTTTATTTATTTGGAAGTTAATATATAAAGTAATATACTTTTTACAAGCTACTGCACTATAAGATTTTAAAGGTAGGTTTACGCATAATTATATCATGTCTAGTGACAATTCATTTAATACTTATTTTGATAACCTTAAGGATATATAACAAATATACAAGGGAGTTTGAAAAGTTCATAGGAATAAATTGCACTAGTTTAATGGTTGATTCAATACACAAGGTGAGATTAATATTTTCATTATTAATCTTTTACGTTTCCAAAATTTATTTAATCAATGGATAATAATTTCTCTTACTAATTAAAATCATTAAAGTTAGTGATTCATACTTTAACGTAATTTATAAAATAAAAGTAAATTTTTCGAATTGAGTGATTTATCTACCGATTAGGCAACTGTTTTGTTTTCTGTGATCATCCAAGTGTTGATATGATCTTAAGTCTATCTAAATCTTACCAACAGATCCAGATCGTAGTGGCGCAGTGACGTTCTTTATCCATTGTAATCTTTATTTCACGGTATGTGTAAGAGTTTTTAATCGTTTTTCAGCTACATATATATATATATATATATATATATATATATATATATATATATATATATGTGTGTGTGTGTGTGTGTGTGTGTGTGTGTGTGTGTGTGTATGTGTGGGCGCGCGTGCGGGCGCGCGTGCGTGCGTGTGTGTGCGGGTTAGATCTGTAAAAATTACTCAAGTGTTTGAAAAATTAGAAATAGCGAATGTTTAAATGAATGTAACATCAAATGTGCCCTTAAAAAGTAAAGCGTACCATTTAACCATAACAACGTTCTGTTTTTCAAAGAGGAAATCTTTTTTGATAATTATACATTTGAAATCTTAAACTTACATTAAAATAAACACTAACACACTACTACTGTTAATTTACGAAGATTTAAATGTACGTGTTAAACATATTTATTACACTTTGTAAATTAAATTAAATATTAATGCATGAATATATTTGTCTATGAATAGCGATTCCAGGTTTTCTACAACCAACTGTATTTTCACGCCAACTTACTTAGACACTTAACCACTGTGAACAATATTATTGTAAACTAAACGTAAACAATATATTTAACGCAACGAAGATAGATTGGCTACACCCCATAAATTAAACACTAACCTATTAATAAGTTTATGAGTTTTTTCGTTTATTTACCGTATCTGTTTCCAAAACAGTAGGATATGTTTACTGGTTGCGAAGCCCAACTCGTCGGTGAGATTTTACGTACCGACGTCTCTTACTTACCAACGTAAAATTATATACCGTGTGTAACAGGATCACGGTACACCCCACTTTTCTCCTTTCGTTTTGATTCGAAACTTAGGATATCCTATATACATAATAAGCTGCACATTTTGACATAATAAGCGATTTTTTTTCATTTCCGGTTTCATCGGAAGTGACACTAACGTTCGATTTTTAAATTGGACACCCTGTATATTATTGCATTTTTGAATTCTGCATGATTTTTTGAATCCAACGATGCCAAATGAGTGACATTTCAAACGTCAATATTTTTTATAATATAATTTTTAGTTTTCCATTTAAGTGGCCATGACGGTTCCGATTTATTCTAAATGACCCGTGTAATGGTAGAAAAATCGAAATCCCGTCAAAAATACTAAATTACGTGATTTATGAGCAAATAATATTCATCAAAATGGTTTTTGGGATAAAACTCATTTTTTTCAAATGGAACCATATTGGTACCGTCATACCATTTATTAGTACTATTATTAAGGAGCTTATTCATGTCTTATTAAAATGTGGGATAAATACAGACAAAATTACAGCTAAAAGAAATTTAGAAAATACAATTTATTTATAATTATCTTGTTATACATAAGGTGGCTTTGGAATACAAAAGATGAACACAAAACATTACAACAGTTGTTCAAAATGCTGCCCATTAACGTCATGCACTTCTGAACTCGTATCGCCGTTTCTCGAAGAACGTTCGCCAATTGCTGGGCCGTCAGGCTATTAATTGCGCATCTTACACGTACTCCTACGTGTATTAGTACTATTACTAAGGAACTTATTCATAGGTATGTCTTATTAAAATGTGCGATAAATACAAACAAAATTACAGCTAAAAGAAATAAGAAAATACAATTTATTTATAATTAAATATTACAACTCTCAGTAGGGAAGATAAGAAGTAACTAAGGTGGCTTTGAAAACAATGAAAATTTAGCTTGTGAAACATTTGTTGATTTATCGGTGTTTTTATTGTGTTTTTAAAAATTATTTAAAATTCTTGTTAATTGTGTTCAAAATGCCGCCAGTTTATACAAGAGATGAAAAAGTGGACATGTTAATTATTTACGGGGAATGTTGAAAAAATGCCGTAGCAGCTAAAGATCGTTATGGCAAACGATATCCTAATAAACAATGTCCAGCGAGAAATTATTTTAAACGTCCTGAAAATCAATTTCGAAGAGAGCCATGATCCCGAATAAAATTGAATTGTTGAAGAAACGGAAATTAATGTTTTGGCTCGGGTAGAAGTTGATAAGACTGTTTATTTAAAGCAAATTGGGTTTGAATTGGAAATCAGTCACCAAACGGTAAGCCGAATTTTGCACAAATACCATTATAAATCTTTTAAATAACAATTGCACCAGCACTTGTACGAAAATAATTATGAACGTAGGATAGAATATTGCAATTGGATTTTGCAGAATAACGTGCAGCCAAACAATGATTTTATTTTCGTACGAGTCTAGGTTTACAAATTTAGGATTATTTAACCGACAAAATACAGAATATTGGTCACAAGAAAATCAAAATTTATTACGGGAGCGTAACTTTCAAATGCGGTTCGGTTTCAATGTTTGGCTTGGAATAATCGGTAGTAGAATCATTGGTCCAATAATATTTGAAGGACCCCTGACTGGTGCCAGATACTTGAGATTCCTGTAAAATGAGATTGAGGACATTTTAGATTAGTCACCTTTGGATTTAAGACAGGGAATGTATTTCCAACAAGATGGTGCTCCTCCCCATAATTCAAGGATAGTAATTGATACGTTCAACAGAGATTCGGAGAAAACGTAATTTCGACTAATGGTCCTGTGAGGTGGCCGCCAAGTTCACCTGATTTAACACCCCTTGATTTCTTTATTTGGTGCCATTCAAAAAATATTGTCTACGCAACCGCCGTTACAACCCGTGTAGACATGGAGCTACGTGTAAGGCGCGTAATTAATAGCATAACGGCCCAGCAATTGGCGAACGTTCTTCGAAAAACGGCGATACGAGTTCAGAAGTGCATTGACGTTAATGGGCAGCATTTTGAACAACTGTTGTAATGTTTTGTGTTCATTTTTTATATTTCAAAGCCACCTTATGTATAACAAGATAATTTTCTTATTTTCTTTTAGCTGTAATTTTGTTTGTATTTATCGCACATTTTAATAAGACATATGAATAAGTTCGTTAGTAATAGTACAAATGGTACCACAGTACCAATATGGTTCCATTTGAAAAAAATAAGTTTTGCCCAAAAAACCGTTTTGATGAACATTATTTGCTCATAAATCACGTAATTTAGTATTTTTGAAGGGATTTCGATTTTTCTACCATTACACGGGTCATTTAGAATAAATCGGAACCGTCATGGTACACTTAAATTGACGTTTGAAATGTCACTTATTTGGCATCGTTGGATTTAGAAAATCATGCAGAATTCAAAAATGCAATAATATACAGGGTGTTCCATTTAAAAATCGAAAGTTAGTGTTACTTCCGGCGAAACCGGAAATGAAAAAAAATCGCTTATTGTGTTAAAAAAGTGCCGCTTATTATTTATATAGGATATCCCAAGTTTCAATCAATTATCTTCAAAACGAAAAGAGAAAGGTGGGGTGTACCATGATACTGTTACACCCGGTATAGGTACTATATTTCACAACAATAAAAACAAAAAATTTGGACATTTCTATTTAAAACGGCACTTTGGTCTTTTCGTTTGTTTAGTAGAAATTAAATAATTTTAGTTGTGGTAAATTCAATACAATCGTGCAAAAAACAGTGTCAACATCGCGAACATTAAGGTTTGTACAGGTCTCCGGCCAAACTGAATCATGGCCTTCGGCCGGTAAACGTCGCTTACTGTTCTTGATACTCAATATACTATAATGACACAAATAATTTATGAAAAAAGTAATATACATCATTACCAAATAAACAATTGTTTGGTCTATAGATATATAATTTTGAACCGTGTAGCTAGAGTAAATATTGGAGGTCTATTTTCTTATAGATGTATTATAATATCTAAAACATAGTAAACAGTAAATTTGAATTACACAATAAAACAAGATTTAATGATCTTAACTTTGTATAAATTGCGCTAATGCAGTATACACTGTGTCCCAAATTTGTCCTACGTGTATTGTTACCTCGGAAACCATTTTGGCCGAAGGGTTGGTTAAATTAGAAAACTTTAGTACAAATTTAAATCCGCCTTAAGATTTGATTTATCTTTTGTTATTTTTGAGATAATGGGAAAAACCACAATGGTGAATTTTTAACTGACGGCTGCTCGGAAGTAAGTGATACCGTTTTTTGATGAATACATTATTAGGACACTTTATTAAGAGGAATTTAAGAATTTATAGAACTTATAGAATTTAAAAAACTGTTACAAGTTTAGGTTAATAGATTCCTTAAGCTTCAAAATTAGAAATTATTGTTTTCTTCATAGTAGGCTTTGATCATGCGTGGGCGCCATTTTGAAACAATAGAATGCCTCGTGTCAATATGCCATTTCTTTTAGTTAAAATAGGCTTATTAATTTACAATTGAATCATGGCAACAGACTATTTTTAAACCTACCTATCACGCCCAAAATACTTTGGAGTGAGAGTTCGGTGTTTATTGGCATTTCCTTATAAACCCTTCACTAAATCTAAATCCTTCTATTAAAACTATCTCTGTGAAGACCCTGTATAATACGAGGTTTGTGAGATGAAAACAATTTTTTTTTAGAATTGCTGTATATTTGATTTGGGAATTTAAGTATTTCTTCAGTTTTTCTTACCGAAATACTTGGGTCGTCCCTGACCTGTTCTAATATGGTCGCAGTTCTTGCTTCATTATTTTTGGTACAAGTTTTGGGTTTTGGTTTCAAAAAAGATCTATAAGCTGTTTCTAATAAGGTTCGTGTCGCTCCGGAAATTGCTCTTCATGTGCTTGCGCTGCAGCTTCTGTATTCCTGTTAGATTAAAGTAGAGTTCAGTCGTATCTAAGTTGTCTTCATTAGAAGAATTAACAACCATACTAATTACTTAAAAGATCTTTAAGACTTTATAAAAACAATAAAGTACGCAATGTAATGGCAACTCAGCGAAATAGAATGATGTGAAAAGGCATTCATTTCTTTAGGATGGCGGACACGCCTACTATAAAAAAAAACATGTTGTCGGTGAAAGAAAAGAAGTTAAAACATTTCGAAATGAAGCTAGAAAATTATTTTTTAAAAGTGCACTAATAATGTATTAATCATAAATCATAATATAACTCATTTACGAGCTGTCGTCCAAAGTTAATGGATTATTTTGTTTTTTCCCATTATTTTAAAAACCACAAAAGATTATTCAAATCTTAAGGCGGATTTCAACTTGTAATAAAGTTGCTTTCCTAATCTAACCAACCCTGTAGTTAAAACGGTTTCTGAGATAGCAACACATGTAGGCCAAATTTGGGGCACAGCGTATATTACTCTCTGTATCAAAGAATATTAGCAAGTAAATTTTAGATCCCATTGGAAAGTATTGGGAATCAATTTTATATTTTTGGGAACATCGCAATGAGGATCATATTTTATTCATTAAATATGAAGACATGAAAAATAATTTAGTGGGTGTAATACAAAAAGTAGCCAAATTCTTGAACAAACTTCTAACGAAAGAAAGAGAAGAAGAACTACTGAAACGGCTTCAGTTTGATTTTATGAAAAACAACTCAGCAGTAAACCATGAATCAATTTATAACACTAAAAATTTTATGAGAAAGGGAAAAATTGGGGATCATAAAATTGAAATGTCACCGGAAATGATTTCTAAATTTGATATATGGACAGAAGAAAGTTTAAAAAATTCAGATTATAAAATGTAAATTTATGACGTATGAAGAGTTTTGTATTTACTTGGGTATTGTTAATTCTTTTCTTATTTCTGTGTATTTTAGCTAAATAACAAAAAATAGCAACAAATTAAATGATTAAAACTGCAAAGAATTTGTTTTATATGTATACCCATCGCAATAAAAATAGAGTATTGGATGTTTTTCCATACAGTCAAAAAGATTCAGGTAAGATTCAACCCATTTTCAGCTATATTTAAGTGTCGTATTAATGTTAGTTGTTTGACTAGGACGAGTATAATCTAAATTGCATGAATACCTAGAGGTTTTAATAAGGATTCGTTACAAC
Source organism: Vesta saturnalis (assembly GCA_036346205.1). Classification (NCBI taxonomy): domain Eukaryota; kingdom Metazoa; phylum Arthropoda; class Insecta; order Coleoptera; family Lampyridae; genus Vesta; species Vesta saturnalis. The sequence continues at coordinate 2,090,044 of JARFJB010000307.1, forward strand.
AAAACTCTAGTAAACGTTTCTAACTAATCGATTAAGGGGCTTCACTACTTCCTAGAGACACTTATTTTACAACAGATGGAAACAAAGTAGTAAAATTTCAGTTTACTTTAAGCTCCTCCTTTTATTTCATGTAAACAAGTTCTTTACGAAATGTGGTTTATTTTAACGTCTGAAGAAGGATTAGGGTCAGGTACCTGATTCTTTTCACTAAATTTATATTATTGTAATATAATATTATTGGTAATCGTTCGGACCGTAAAAGAATGATATATTTATGTTTGCTTCAAAAGGTTACATTAATAATTAGTTCAATTATTATCAAATTAAATATAGTTATAATATTTATTGACTAACAGAATAATTCCACTTACAGGACATTACATAAAATAAAATTATTACAAAGTATGTACGTAAGTATTAATTTCTATTTAACGGAAATCTAATGAGTTGAAATTACACTATTAACTATACAAAAAAAATATAATATAACGGGTTCCCCATATTAGACTATACAATTTAAAAGTCGAATAAAAACTTTCTAATCAAAGTAAATTAACTTTTTAATGGACTAATATGTAGCTTATTCTGTGGGATTTATGACTAAAGTAAATAACAATTCAAGTTTTAAAGATCAAGGAGGCGCCTGTCTATAAACAACGACTTAAGTGTTTCTGTCAAATATGCGTTATACGCAAAAGATATAAACAAAAGCGAGTTAAAATTGAGGTAACGGTTGATGGTAAATTTGAGTAAGTTAAATTCATGAATGAACTTTGTACATTCATTTTATATGTATGTATACCCAAAATTTGAGATTTTTTAAATTTCTTCGAGAGTGGATTATAATGGTTGGTAAAATATTTCTAGTTTTAATTTTATATTGTGATTTGTAACGGGAGCTTTAGAAAAATAAAAATTTCGCGCTAAGTCATACGTGATTAAATCTCTACATATTATTTTTCTGGATAAAGAAATGGTTATTGTTTAATTGTATTTGAATGTAATTAACATTAAGGTGAAAAGCTTGAGTTTGTTTCAATAAGTTATCTATATTTTCAATTTGAAAATATTTAAATGCGCGGCATTTGCAGGTGCATTGATGTAGTGGAAGGAAATGACGCTGTCATAATAATGATGTGCAGTTTTTTAAAACAGTCGTATACATTGAGGGATCACAAACAGGCGCGTTAAGAAAGCGAAAAGAAAGAGTCGCATAAAAATAAGCGATAAGTGACATTAAAATAATAAAAAGTGTCGTAATAAGTAAAGATAACGCGTTTTATATGTCTCAGAATCGTAATCAATTGTGTTTAAATAGTGAAAAATAAATATAATAGACAGTAATCCACCCAAATTGGTAAATCGAAGTATAAAGGACAATAACTCGAATTTATTCATGTATAAAAAAGGAGTATTCGCGGTTTGTGAATAGCTTGCATTTTGTTGAACAGGCTATTTGTAGTTAAATCTGAACAATTAAGTAAAACCTGTATAGTGTAAATATATCAAACAATATTTACTATAATCATTAACTGATGGGAGAAAATTAGAAGCGTATTCAACTACACAAAAGTATAAGAAAATATAAGGACAACAACAGAGAAACGGTTCCAGAATGCCGGCAGGTGTCATCATCGGAAGAGCAGGCTCTAACCTATCTGAGGACCCTTTATCGGTCAAAGAAACGACAGAATTACACCATCAGTTTGTCAACGAAAATAAGTAAGAACCTTTTTTGTTTATGTTAATAAATAAACCTTTTTTGTGTTTGATTTCTCGAAGTTTTACATTTGACTATCATGATTAAACGATAAAAAATACGTTTGATTCTGATAAAGATTTTATTTGTTATAATATGTTAGTTTTAAGAAGGTTATTGTAGATATAGGTTTTAATATATATATATATATATATATATATATATATATATATATATATAGTTGTAAACAACATATTGATACTTAAAAATTATTATTAATAACATATTGGTGCATTTTCGTTGAGATTTGGAATTTAATTAAATGAGTATAACGTTTCATTTACTTTTATTGCTAAGCTTACGCAATTATTGAATATATAAATGCAGAAAGAGGTCAACTCTATAGGAATCCAGATAAATAAATAAATCAAAATCAGCATAATTTTGGTCAATGACAACCAAAATCGTTTCTTTATATTAACTTGAGCTAGTCGTCACAACCAATTAAGAAATGAGTTAATACACATAAAGCTTAAAATTCATTTACGTAAACCAAAATTAATTAGCAAGCAAAGTAAAACTTAACTAGTAAATTATATCTTTACCAATTGAACCTATTCAGTTTTAATAAAACGCAATAAAAAATAATAATTTCAATTTTACAATAACCATATTAAATTTTCTTCAATAATGTTGATATTATAAAAAAGTTTAAAAGAACTAAAATCTTATTCTTTGGAGCGGGTTGAATAAACCAA
>JARFJB010000307.1:2095000-2100000 GCA_036346205.1 Vesta saturnalis
AGATATGAGACCGGACAGCGGGAGATCTGTCCGATTCGCGTAACACACAGCCGAGCCAATCTGTTGAAGAGAACCTGACGGTGGCAAATGGGGCTTTACCTAAATGTCGTTTCTGTACTAACAGGAGTCAGAGACAACAGCAGCAGACGCGTGGCAACATCCTAAAAAACAACGAATAAGTAAAGTTCATGCATTTTCGGTAACCATATGGCTTTTGGCCAATAAATGTCCAAATTGTTATTTATGCACCAATTTCTTGGGAATGGGTCCAAAGCATTGTATCGTAGTCTAATAAGTACAGTTTATGCATTTCCTGTGACCATTTAGATTGGCCAATAGATGTCAAATTCGTCCGTTATGCACCAATTACCTTGGGAAAAGTTCCCAAAGCATCGCATCTATGTCCAATACGCAAATTTAATGCATTTTTCGCGACCACGTGCATCTTAGTTAAGCGATGTGGAAACCGCTATTTTTGCACCGATTTCGTTGGAAAAACGTCCCATGTCGCTGCTCAATAAGTGGATTTAATTCATTTTCTTTGAGCACATGGAGTTTGACCGAGAGATGTCAAAATCCTTATTTATGTAGCAATTTTGTGAGAAAAATACCCTAAGCACTATATCATTGCCCAATGCGTTATTTTAATACATTTTCCGAGACGCTATCAGTATTGGCTAAGAGATGTCAAAATCGTAATTTGTGCACCAATTTCTTTAAAAAAACGTCCAAATGCATTAGTTTTATGCCCACCCAGAAGTGAAATTTTGCGCATTTTTTTGTGATTACATGAATTTTGAATAATATTTATGAACAAATTTCTTGGGAAATCCAACGTCCAAACACGCACTTTGATGCACAAGAAGTGAATTTGATGCCTTCTCGGTGATCGCGTGCATCTCGACTAAGAATTGTGAAAATAGTTATTTAAGCACCAATGCAAACGCATTAGCTAGATACCCAAGATTTGAATTTGCGGCGACTACGTGCATTTGGACCAAGATACATCAAAGCCTCTATTTATGCATCAATTTCGTTGGGAAAACGTAAAGTAAGTAAGGTAAGTTTTTATTCATAATAATAGTTTTTACAAAAACATTGCAAGAATCTATAGTATTGTCAAGATCGTTTATTGTATTGAAATATTCGTTTTTCGTACGCACGTTAGCTCGGTCTAAGAACGTCATATAATTTTGAAACTTGATATACAGCTTCTATTGATTTTCAAGTACGTAGGTCATCAGGCTCCGAAGTTTAGTTATATTGTGATAGGCAAAAACTATATTTTGTTTGGTACTGAACACTATATTGCGCTTGCCACATTGAATACCTTTATTTATAGACCAAACTGGTGGGGAAAAAGATTGGCCATATAGTTGTGATAAACAAAATGTGATATTTTGGTATTGCCAAGATTGGTTATATTCTTGTGATACACTATTACTAAAATTCGTGATTTTTACTTTCTTATGCCCGAAGCGCCATGTGTTCTTGCGAAACAAATCGATGCAGTTTTCAACGGATTTACGCGTTTGCGGCCTAGACCTTTTCAACGGGTGCATGTGCGTGAGCGCAATCAAATAGTTCAGTGGAAATCACTGTATTAAATATAATAGCTACGCAATTTTCGCTTGTTTAAACAGGCACTAGATTGATGTTATATAATTAGTTATCATTGGTTGCTTCGAAAACCAGTAAAATGAATGTAACTGTAGACTAACCTGTTTCGATGTCGTCAAACTGATATGACAACCACAGTTATATCGTTAGTACATAGATAATAGAATTAACAGCTACAGTAAGCAATCTTGAGCGTAGACTGACCATGTAATTTCAGTAGAGATCGTAAAAGTTATTTTGCGAAGTAATCAGACTGATGTGATCATAATATGGGCACCATCAGTATTTAGAAAATAGTGCAGAAAATTCCAAGAAAAAGTCCTGAAGGAATAATAATGAAGTGTTATTAAAGAAAGTGTGAGATTAACTTACCACATTGTACACGTGTCGCGATGAAGAACTATTTCCGAAACAAGCTTGATGATAAACGAATGTACAGGGTGTTAGGCTATCATGCGACGAAAATTCAAGGGGTTATTTCTTCGCCTATTCTAACAATATTTTGTTCTATGATGATTTTTGAAAAACCCCTTTGCTTCGAAGATACAGAGTGAACAAAATTTGCGACAGGTATTTGTTGCATCGACATTTATTTCACTATCTGGGTGTCTGTATGTATGGATGTGTATGAGTGTGTGTGTGTGTGTGTGTGTGTGTGTGTGTGTGTGTGACTTTTATTTCACTATCTGGGTGTCTGTATGTATGGATGTGTGTGTGTGTGTGTGTGTGTGTGTGTGTGTGTGTGTGTGTGTGTGTGTGCGTGCGTGCGTGCGTGCGTGCGTGCGTGCGTGCGTGCGTGCGTGCGTGCGTGCGTGCGTGCGTGCGTGCGTGCGTGCGTGCGTGCGTGCGTGCGTGCGTGCGTGCGTGCGTGCGTGCGTGCGTGCGTGCGTGCGTGCGTGCGTGCGTGCGTGCGTGCGTGCGTGCGTGCGTGCGTGCGTGCGTGCGTGCGTGTGCGTGCGTGCGTGCGTGCGTGCGTGCGTGCGTGCGTGCGTGCGTGCGTGCGTGCGTGCGTGCGTGCGTGCGTGCGTGCGTGCTGTGCGTGCGTGCGTGCGTGCGTGCGTGCGTGCGTGCGTGCGTGCGTGCGTGTGGTGTGTGTGTGTGTGTGTGTGTGTGTGTGTGTGTTGTGTTGTGTTTGTGTTTGTGTTGTGTGTGTGTGTGTGTGTGTGTGTGTGTGTGTGTGTGTGTGTGTGTGTGTTGGGTGGGTGGGTGGGTGGGTGGGTGGGTGGGTGGGTGGGTGGGTGGTGGGTGGGTGGGTGGGTGGGTGCGTGGGTGCGTGGGTGCGTGCGTGCGTGCGTGCGTGCGTGCGTGCGTGCGGTGCGCGTGCGTGCGCGTGCGTGCGTGCGTGCGTGCGTGCGTGCGTGCGTGCGTTACCTTAATTTAGGTTTCGAAATGTCCATTATTATTGCTAAATATATTTACATTACATTAGTGTATTTAAGCATTTCTTTTTTCGTTCATCAATTAAATTTTTATATCTCAATATTTTCTCTTCAGCCTGTATAATTACGAACGTCCCTGTGTATATTTTAGACATCCAATTTTAGTTCTATGTGCAACGTGAATTGAACACGCTTATGCATTTCCGTTTATAATACCGTGCGGTTCAGACGTTAGCTTTTTAAGTTTTGCTTCCCTTCTATAAGGTATGTAAAGACGTCTAATTACATTTTCTATATATTATATTTAATAGGGAATAAAGTAGGAACAAAGGTAGGAATAAGGAAGGAACAAAAGTAGGAACAAGGAAACCGCTTATCATAAGAAATAGCTTTTATTTTGGTAATGTTACGTATCGTTGAACGGTGTGGTATGACGTCACGAACAGTACTTTGTTAAAATGGCGAGATAATGCAATGCCATCTTTATGAACATAAATGGTGGTACCTTTGTTTTGCATAAATCTAATATGCTGTTATACATATTCTGCGTTCGTCATTCTACCAACCGCGTTAGTCGTTTATACCTTTCCATTATCGTAGGTTCAACATTTTGTGCCAATTATCTAATGTTAACATATGCTACCGTTTGTCTATTTTTATTTTGAAGACAAATGAAAGTTATAGTGCCTTCCCATACGTTTATGTTTCATTTATTTGTACGTTAATTACAAATGGAAATTACCTCTACATTATCGTATATTTGTCTTGGAATTGGAAATGAAAGTTCTCGAGCTACAGTTCGTTTAAGACAAGATTAAAATATTTATGTTGTACAAGTATGTACTTATCCCTTTAGTGCAGTATAACAAAATAACAAATCAGTTAGTGTTATTTTGATACGGTCAAAAAAAGGAACAGCCGAGTCCTGCTCCTGAGATAAAAACGTTTGAGTTCATAACCTATCACATCTGTAATTTGTTTACATAGGTCAATACACGTTTCATTATTGAATACATGTGGAATAGATTGCATTTTGAATTTTAAGTAAACATAGATTGTAAACTTATGCACAGTGTTTAATTTAGTAAATTTAAGATCGTAAGGCTTTACGAGAGATACCGTTTTAGTTATTTTATGCTCATATTAATCAGACATTTTGCTTTATTACTATTATGGTTTGAGATACAACCTTGCTCAATTTATGTTGTATTTTAATTATTAAACCTAGAAATTGAGTGGTGCCCAATAAAACAAATCCTAATACTGATTACATCTATGGAAACATCTCTGCTTCCCTCACACCTGATGAATGAATTCTCAATTTCAGTAAGTTTATAAGTTTGTACCTCACTGAGCTAGACCGTGGTGCAATTTACCTTTGTAATATAACAACAACACAAAGTAATTTTCTATTTGTTATATCCCATGATCGTGTGAGTGTGAGTGTGTGCGTATGTGCGTGTGGGCATGTGTGCTCGTACGCGCGTATGCTCGTGTGCGTCTGCGCGAGTGTATGTGTGTGCTTCTGTCCATGTGTGCTTCTGTGTGTGTGTGCGTGTGTACCTGTGTGCGTATGTGCTCGTGTGCGTATACGCGAGTGCGTGCATACGCTGGTGCGAATGTGCGAGTGCGCGTGTGTGCGTCTGTCCGTGTGCGCGTTTGTGCTTGTGTATATGTGCGCTTCAGTGCGTGTATGAGGGTGCGTGTGCGCGAGTGCGTGTGTGCGTGAATGTGAGCGTGAGTGTGAGTTTCAGTGTGCGTCTGTGCGCGAGTGCGTGTATGGCTGTGTGCGTTTGCGCGTGAGTGTGTGTGTACGTGTGTGCGTGACTGCGTGTGGCTCGTGTGCGTATGTGCTCGTCTGCGCGTATGCGTGTTCGCGTGTGTATGTGTGTGGGCGTGTGTGCGCGTTTGTGCGTGTGTGCGTTTGTGCGCGTGTGAGCGTGTGTGTAAGCGTGAGTGTAAGTGCATGAGTGTGAGTGTGAGTGTAAGTTTGAGTGTGCG